>CM067370.1:29051455-29300439 GCA_034401795.1 Chaetoderma sp. LZ-2023a | reverse complement strand
CATGACACGTGTGTTCATTAATAGAATACAGCATTGCGTCATCCATTCCATCCATCTCCGCTAGAAGGAAGATCCCGGTCGGTACGCGGGTTGAAACGGTGGTGAGCTAAATCCCTATCAAAACCACCATACGGGACCACCTGTCTTATTCATCCGGTACCATATTTGGGGAGGATTCGAACTTCGACCCTGAGAATACCATCACGGAGACACTGCTGCTTAAAATGATGCCAATCTAAGAATCCTCTCTCATGCCAAGCCGAGTCAAGCGATTGTAAACGAAAGACGCGTAACTGAAAATGTGAGTATTACTAAGCTATTCATTTAGGCTAATTTACAAATTCATTTCATAGGTTATTTTATTAATATTTTGTTAATATTTTCATCCTTGTAGTAGCGCGATAATTAATATCATCAATCGTTGCATATGTTTAATCACGTACTTGCAATTTTGTTAGTTTTTTCTAAATGTGTTTTGCCTCTGAATTGAGAGTAAATTCATAGTTCATCATAGCCAGCGTACTTTATGCTATAAATACATAGGCCAACGCAAATTTAGATTCTTTTCTTTTTCTAAGTTGCTTTGAATTATACTTTTGGTAGATTAATGGATTTCTGAAGGAAAAAAAATCGTTTTAATTGAAAATTGAAAAACGCGCTGTAACGTGACTCGCGGCTGCGCAAATAAATCTCATTCACTGAAACTCCTCGGCCAGTAATTAACAGCTGAATAGATCGTTAATTTTGGCAGGTGTTTTGAACACGCCTATACGGTAGTCAAAATTCCTTACAATTGAATATAAATTGGAAAGGTCCAGCAATACAATTTTGAGCATTGACTTATTGGCAAACATTCATATATAGGTGAATGATTGAATAATAACATTTGATTTTATTAGCATGTTGAATAGCAGACGCCTAGCTACGTTGATAGAACTTGTGCGCAATCCCGTTGTATTATCAGTACAATAAAATATGTTTAAAAAAAGAAGACGCCTATATAAAACTATTTGACGCTCCGTTTTAAAATGTAATATACACGTCAATGGCGCGCTCCCGTACTTTGAATGTGATTTCACGTAATATGATTTCATTTAAAGTTACTGAAATCGGAGATTATATGTCAGCAGACTGGAATTATTTGATTTGATTTAATTTGACATTATTGTACACGAGTCGATTTTTAGTGATGTCTAATGATTTAAAGTGCCTCTATTTTGATTTGAAGTTGTTAGGAGTTGGAGTGATCAGCGTATTTTACTAGCGGACATACCTTTTTGTGACTCATTAAAACCAATGAGCGACTTTTGCTATTCAGAACTTAAATGTTTGCAATTTCTGGCTAATTTGATTTTTTTGTTAATTTTTAGTTGGCTGGAAAGGAAGAGCATAAATTGTTTAACTCCTTTAACCGCTTAATTTCTATATAACTAAGTGCGTAATTATCTATAAATCAAATTCATTTCTAAAATTGAATACAATTTGTGTGAGAAATGGCCACTACGCACAGTCATTACCACTATCGCCAGAACTTGTAAAAAGCGATCGAGGAAACGAAATCTTATTTTGAAACAAATTTTGGCGTTTCTCAGAGCACGATACGATCCCACCATGCTAGCCACATGCCGAATACAGGCCAAATTATTAGGCACAAACAGCCTCCCTGTTATCGTTGTGGGTGTAATTGGTCATCCGGCCATTATAGACGGTGTAAGGCTAGACATACCGAATGCTGGCACTGCTCAATGGGTGGCCATTTTTAGCGATGTGTCGGTTCCGTAGAAATGTCTTTAAATGTAACAGAAACCCGCCGACGAAAGTAGTTCAAAGGTCAAGGTCACAAATTACTCGGAAGCCAGAAGTTAATAAGCCTGGGCAACCAGTCACAGAAGTAGCACTATTAGATTTGCCATTTTGCCAGGTTGAATCACACGATTTTCTAAACTGTTTAACTAGTGACAATGCTCTGAGAGATGAGTTGAAAGCCATTAAGAAAAAACTAACACAAGAAAGACTGAGAAGGTTAAAGACTCAAACGGATAGATCCCTGATGGCAGAGCTTCCAGTTTCGAAATGCCAGGCTTCACAAGTTGAATTGAACTTGACATCAGAATGTAATGAATTATCTGTACCTAAGAATAATCCTGCTACAGTTGAAAGCCATCAATATGAAGACAACTTAGCGCTGCCGTTTGCCTCTCTCGATTCGTCAGTTTTAGTAGCATGTCTAGGCAATGAAAATGTCATCAAAGATGAACTGATGTCAATAAAGAAACAACTGAAAGACGGACGACATGAATACAAAATTCTTGAAGGTAATTATAAATGCTCAGCGAATCAAGTAGTTGACCTAAAGTCAACAGTAAATGACATGATGGCTGCCTCTGACAAACGTGATATTGCATTTCAACGTCAGATAAATAAACTATGAGAGGATTATCACAGTTTACGCTCAGTAGCAAGAACTCATGAAAATGACGTTAAAAATCTGACTGATGTCAACACCCGATATACCGAAACAATGGCTATTTTGAGAAAGGGAAATGAAGAGCTGAGAAAAGCTCATGACCACCAGATGAATTTCAAACAATGAGATCAGCATCATTCTCGGCAGAAGCTTAACAATCAGAGATATCATCGTAACTAATTAAAATTACTAACTTTCTCTTAAAATGTAGTGCTATATTATACCTTTGATAAGCCTTCCTAGAACAGATACTGCCGTTTGTATTATATTTTTCCTTTTCAGATTGGCGAAAGTAGATGGATAGACAAAGCATCCAGGAAGGTTGTGGGTATCGTCGTAGGTATAATGTAAATATGTGTCAAAGGTAGAGATATGTATAATTGTACTGCGTGAAGACGCAGCCTAACGAGAACATATGCAAATTCAAGTAGAAAATGAGTCGGAATGCGATGATTATTGTCTATTTGGTTATTTTGATCACATGTGTTTATAAATCAATCAGATTAAATTAGTAGGTTAATTAAGTAAGAAAGGTATTATTTTGTGGCGGACTTCAAAATGTGTTGTCTAACTGATGTATTCCGATGCCAGAAGTCGAATTAATAAGATGAATTATGGAAACAGATGTAAATACGAGTTACAGTTTATGTCAGATTTTGGATATTTGAAGATTTTTGGATCTGTCTATATAAATATCGAATACGTGATTGTTAATTGACCGATTGTATATATTTCATGATGAAGATGTAAATGGCATGATGTAGATCGAATATTGATGTATTGCAATTGCTTGTCAGTAATTAAATTAACTCTTCAGATTTTAACCTTAAAACGAGGTGCTAAATTTTCATCAGTGATCGGCCCACAGTTAATAATCGAATAAGTAGATAATTATATGTTGATGACAATGTTTGCTGCTCTTTTATTTGTTTTTCTTTTCGCAGGATACTTTTTGATTTGATTTGATTTAAACATATTTTATTGTAACAATTGCACAATGGGATCGGGCACAAGTTCTTACAACTTAGATTTACCCTCTCCCTACAATAAGCAGCCAATGATTGAGAACACTAAAAGGAGATACGAGAGAAACAATAGATTAAGAGAGAGAGAGAGAGAGAGAGAGAGAGAGAGAGAGAAGAGAGAGAGAGAGAGAGAGAGAGAGAGAGAGAGAGAGAGAGAGAGAGAGATATGTAGGGGAAAAAAACCGATGTAAACAGATTTAAAAAGAATAGGAAAGAAAAGAACAGCTCCTTCAAACACTGTCATTGTCGGATAATTAATATAATAGATTAAACAATACGAATAATTGAATTAACAGACCATACTGTGAGAGAGAGAGAGAGAGAGAGAGAGAGAGAGAGAGAGAGAGGGAGGGAGGGAGGGAGGGGGAGGGAGGGAGGGAGGGAGGGAGGGAGGGAGGGAGGGAGGGAGGGAGGGAGGGGAGGGAGGGAGGGAGGGAGGGAGGGAGGGAGGAGAGAGAGAGAGAGAGAGAGAGAGAGAGAGAGAGAGAGAGAGAGAGAGAGAGAGAGAGAGAGAGAGAGAGAGAGAAAGAGATATGTAGGGGAAAAACCGATGTAAACAGATTTAAAAAGAATAGGAAAGAAAAGAACAGCTCCTTCAAACACTGTCATTGTCGGATAGCAGTCAGCCATTAATATAATAGATTAAACAATACGAATAATTGAATTAACAGACCATATTCATGGTTATTCCAGACCGTCGTCATTTACCCCCCGTTTACCCACCCCAACCCTTCCTTGAAGTGAGACCCGGTAAAGTCCCACCCAACCCACCCACGCATTCGGTTGCGAATTGTGTCATATATGTATATATATATATATACATATTCCTGTCAGATTAGGCCCAAAATATCCAACGCCTTACCCAAACAGCTACTTTGAAATTTGAGATGCTGGGGATTCGGGGTTCGAATGGTTAAAACAATAGACATCATTTCTGTAAAGACGCGTTCGTGATTCAGATCTATAATATGTATTGCATCTCGGGATTCAGATCTATAATATGTTTTGCATCGTGTCAAAACTTGTTACACTGCAGAAGGCTTGAGCTTACAGTAGTGATATGGGCTGGGGTGTTTGCTTACGGCCCGTCTGGATTTTTTTCTGAATTTAACCTAAACAAAATATTATTATTTCACTTGTCTTAGACTAATCATTAATATATGGTAAGAACTGTCATCGATTTCGGATATGCGTGCTGGCTGTTTTATCGCGAGAATTAAAAGGTATGACAGCGCTTTTTTCTTAAATCACGCAAAAATAGCCAGCAGCATACCAGAGTCGCCAAGTGTTATATAGATCCTACCTGGTCGTGACATTAGCAACCGTTTTAGTTCTTAAAATATAGATTACTACAACAAAATACATATACGTATACACGAGTAAACAGGAAGAACTACATGAGCAAAAACATACCATCGGTAGCAGACATCAACAGTCATTTTCAAACACATGTTCAAAGCCTATAATAATGTAGCAATGAAGCAAGCCAAAGAGGTATCTCAATAGTGGCATGACCTAGAACTGTATCACAAAGAGATCAGCATGAGCAATTTTCGAAAGCCATTTTGGCAGCATCATCGCAACACAGCTGGACACAACAAGCCTCATCACAACAACATTTCTCTCTATCAAGGATATACTGGAAGACAACAACATGCTTACCATGGACACTCACCAGCAGGACCAAGAAAACAGACTCAGTATGGCAGGCAGAACCCAGATTGCAGGCAATGTGGTGAGTACCGAAAACAAGACCATTTCAACACTTGTCATGCTAGAATAAAAAGATGTTATTATTGTCGCCGTCTAGGTCATATAATTACATGCTGCTACTTTAGACTAAACGCACTAAAATATAATAATCACACTAGGCAGGGGTACAATAGGCCTTATATGGTTCGACCCTACAGAAACACTACACATCAGAATAAGAACGTAGGTTACAACACTAAGCCAGCTAATAAATCAATTAATCATGTAAATACATGTAGTTCAGTAGCACACAATGCAAATCTCCATTGTCCTAATAATGTAAAGTTAGAAAATCAAAATTCATTAAAATGTACACCTAACATGACTAAGAAGCAGAAACATTCTAAACGGAATAAAGCTTCAGATGCAACTACAGCTGCATCTCCTCAGCTCATTGACTCATACCTACAGGTATTAGCAACTTCTGAACTAAAACCTCCTCAACATGCTGCCGAACAAAATCCTAGAACTCAGAACAAACCTAAACAGTCAAATATGGTACCGGGACATAGCCACATGGACACACCAACACATATGGACTGGCATAGAGACACCCGCACATACGGACGTATCTTCAATTTATCCCTGCATGTTATTCACCCATATGTGGTGTCTATATACAGACATTTGATCATGCATAAAGCAGTTAGTTAGTTATTTTCTATGACTTATAACATCAACTGATACAGATGCGTCTGTGTGTGCGTGTGTCTCTATGCCCGCACATTTGTGTTGGTGTGTCCATGTGAGTGTGTCCTGGCACCATAATTTTGTGGAACATCTGTGTAATAATTCTGAAGACGATATTGAGGACGAACTGTATTATTGTATCACTGCTATTTGTTGTTTCCAAGAAGGTAGAATCACCAGATTTAGCACACACCTTCATATTACGGCAGTTTATGATTGATTTGTGTTTGAGGTTAACGAATCAACTATATAGTTCATTGTGGCCAGTAAGCTCATTGTCAAGACAAGAGCGAAAGGCGTGAGTCAGAATCTCCATCGAGTGCATTCTAGTTTCAGTTTTCATCCTGAAAAGAAAGAATAACAAAATTTACGGAGGTGGCGGCTTGGTGTAGTGGCTAGCTCTCAGGACTACGTAACCGGAGAACGCACGAGGCGTGCACTGTCTCGCCGTCGTTGGAAGCATGGGCAATCCCCTTCGATCCTTGCCTCTCTCCAGCCAGCAGTATAAATGGGTACCAGTCTAAAGGCCGGGGAAGTTACCAATAATAGACTGAAATAAAAACCCGCCTAGATATGGCGTGACTGGGACCTGAAAGCAGGGCCTCGATAGACGCCAATCAAACCAATAACTAGTTTTTAGTTTTTTCTAGTTGGTAATCCATGAATGTAGGTGTCCAACATTTTTCGCGTATGCTCTACCATATGAGGGCTTTCTCTAATGGCTAGATGTACTCATAGCAATCTAAGAATAGAGGCATGGCTTCTTCGAGAATACACCTATAATGTAATGACCGGCCGTCATCACAACTGTTGTGTCTCTATGTTCTTGCTTACTACTCAACACCTTGGCTTGTATTTTACTATATTTATTAGCTACTAATTATGATACAAACTATTTAAATATTAATACTACATTGGTTAGACACGGAGTCAATATATGTATGTCCACACGGGTTGCATGCCGGGGCTGAACTGATGATGCTCGTGCGTGCTCGGGTCTTTCCGTAAAGCATCGGAACTATGGAAGGCTTGGACATCACAACAACGACCAGACTGTTACACAGACTCCACTTCTGAGACCAGACAGATCATGGCCCAGTCCATCTCCGTATCGGACTGTAAAAGGAACACTATGGGTTGTGTTGATTTTGGTATCATCTTAATATCTGTATCAATAGCTTGATACAGACATTAAAAGTGACTTTGAAACATCCAGTGGTTCGTGTTATATTAGCATCTCCGCAACGTCAGCAAATTCCTGACCTCATTTTGTGTGGGACAGATTTGAACAGATTTGAATTTTACGACGAATTCAGAATTTTTCTGTTAACTACTTGTCATACAGACTACCATAGGCTTTATATCATCTCGTTTTACGTCAATTAATATTGTCTGGTATGAAGAGAGTAGCGCTCGTGCCCTTTTACGTTTCAATTCTTTCTACCACCATATTCTGCTGGAAATCACTGCCAATGGCTATTCAATACATGGAGATACTTTTCTCGACCTCATATCTCGTATCGAAGGAGATCTCGCCAGATACGAATGGTGCTCATAGTACATCATTTGTTTATTTTTGGACCGCCAAACTCTAAAGAGGACACCCAAACGAGCGTACGCGCGTCCGGAGGTTTGAGGTGCGTGCGTGCGTGCGTGCGTGCGTGAGTGCGTGAGTGCGTGCATGCGTGCGTGCGTTCGTGCGTGCGTGCGTGCGAGCGTGTGTGTAGGTGTGTGTGCGTGCGTGCGAGTGTGACTGCGTGCGTGCATGTGTATGTAGGTGTGCGTGCGTGCGTGCGTGTTCGTGATCACCACCGGACGAGGGACACAATTTCATGCAACTTCTCTAGAGCAGTTTGTGGTATAGATTTAATGTTTCTGCTCAGTGGAAAACATTATAATACAGATCATGGATTTAAACATCATTTTAAGCTTATTGTATCAGTTTGGCACTGATTGTTATTTGTTGACCTGTAACTTTTGAGTTAAGGTCAGTCCATCAAATAATTTGATTTTTCATGGGGAGCAAGGTGTCCAAATCTTTGGAATTTTTGGACCGGTCTGCTGTCCGAAAGGATGGCATATAGCAAAATGATTCTTGATCCATGCATAATACCATCTCATTAGACATCCTTGCGGATATGGATGTTAAAGGTCACTTTGACCTTGAAATGTAGGTCAATGTCGCAATTGTAAAAAAGTCAGGAATATCTGCTTGAAAATCAGGTCTAAGCGGCATTCGTTAACGTGTCATATCAACTGAATTACAAAATATATAGTTATGACCAAATTCAAACCTAGTGCAATCAGGGGCGGACTGGGCATAAGGGCATTTGGGCAATGCCCGGTGGGCTGGTGTTTCAGGGTAAAATGGGCTGGTAGGCTGGAAAAAAAATTTGTACCTGTAACTCTGTACAGATTCACGGTTTTGAGCACATGTTAGTGATGATGTTACTTGTTACATGTTAACTGTTGAACCAAGTTCTTCCCCTTGATGGGATCACCCTGGAATGACCAGGTACCTCCTAATCGTCCAATATATCATCACCACCTATAAGGCTATACTGCTATGAATGAGGCTGTGAGCATAAGATATGGCGTTACCACCTGTACCCCTACGAACGTGAGCATCAGTTATGGCATCAATTTGCCATTGGCGGGGTCGGGGTCGGGTGGGACCGTGGGGTGTGGGGGCTATAGCCCCCTCCCCTAGGATTCGGGAAACCTACATTTCAGGGCATGAAATTGAATTTTTCATCAATTCATGTTCAGTGAGCAAATACGAGAATAAAATAAATTAATAACATTATAACAGTGTATCTTTAATTGTGGCGCTAAGTGTACCTTTAATTGTGACTAAGCGACAATTACATAATATACATGTACATTGACATTGCTGTCTGTTTTGTCTATTTCCGCGAAATCTTGCACAGGAAACATGACTTCAAGGAGTGGCAAGGCCGCAAGGATACACATACTTTTGAGGCTGTCTGACTAACTCGACCAGCCAGTGTGCTTAGTCTGAGGTCGTGGCGTACAGTCGCGTATTGTTTCACGTATTCTATTATTCTATAACTATGCTTAAGCCTGAAAGAACTGTAAGAACAGTAGTACTAGTCAGAGTTAGCCCTTAGCACTCTGGAATTTCAAGATTTCACATTAAATTTCATTTCATCTTCTTAAAGCTGGTTTTAGTTTTAGTAGCAATGTTGCTGAAATAGCAACAGCCAACAGCTTTCACTCTTTCAGAGTTTCAGTAGCAAACTAGCAACTGTTTCCAAAACGACGTGAAAACGTACACCAACCTCTCTTTTCCGGATGCTATGAACATTTAATTTTCGACATCAGTGTGCTAGGGGTTAATACAATAAGTGAATGGGCAGGGGGCTACGGCAGGTGTTTGCCAATCCCTCTGGTCATGTTTAGAAATTATAGGCCTAGTCAATAGTCATAGAACTAGCGTCAAGATTTCGATGATCAACCTCATATAAATTGGTGAATGGTGAGTGTTTTAATCTTTTTTAATAATTATTTATAATTAATTATTAAGTAACCCTTAAAACTATGCCATCGCAATATAGACCTCAGATGAATTGCAAGTATTATTATTATCTAAATGCAGAACGATAAGTATTCGCAAAATTAAGGCGATATGGTGCGAAAACAAAAAAAAAATGTATGTTGTGCCGTCCTGTTTTCTGTGTTTGTCCTATCATGCATCTATACAGATGTTGAATACATTTAGTACCTTTATATATTGTAATGTTGTGTTTATATGTGGGGGTCCATCGATTTATAGGCCATGCCTTTGATGGAATGCCCAATTGTGATGTAATATATTGTATATTGAGTATTTGAGTATGAAATAAATAATTTTGGATCTTGAATCTTGAAACCATAAATATATATATGGCAGCTCAATTCGAAAATCATAAGTCACGGGCACACGGCACTATGCAGGTACATATAGGGCCTAAGCTGTTAAATATTTTTAAACATTTGGCATTTTAAAGGAATTAAAGCTGTTGCCTGTTTCTCCCCATTAACATATTTCAGTCAAAATGATTTTTAAATTATTCAATAGGCTTTTTCTTAAATGTTGTAGAGAAACTATGTTGTTATGTTGTCCCTGGTCAAACAAGCAAACACTGTGTTCTGCACTGGCTTTTAGTTAGCCCTCCCCATTTTAGGATAACAATATAGGCCTATATACGGTATATACCTCTGGAAATACAGGAGATGGCACAGGTCTGAGATCATCTAGATTTCACAATTTTTCTGGGAGGAGTCCCCCCCCCCCTCCCTCCTCCTTGGGTATACATTACATTTTCTTGTTGGGATTATCTTCTAATTTTCAGGACATATTTCACAATTTTCAGTGGTCTAATACCAGCTATTGACAATAGAATCCCACCCCTATTAGGTCCCCATCCCACCCACGGTACCACCACCCGAAACCTGCCTGCCCTCTTGGCCCTCAAAGATTTGAGCTCCAACTATTTCTCAGTAGGTCTAAAATGGCAAACTTCGGTAATAGAAACCCACACAGCCACACTGACCCAGCAACCTAGGCCTCCTATTGAGTGATATACAGGTAATACAGCTGTACATGTAACAGATGGTAAATACTAGATTATTATCTCCACGTTTTGAAAAGAACCAAGATTTTTATATCTTCTCCGCCTGTCCACATGTCTCTGCTTTTGTCCACATGATTATCCATCTGTCTGTCTATCTGTCACGCTATTTCCTTCCACGCCATTAGATATAATTTAAGTTCATTGTTCATATGGATATGGGTAACGAATATACCAGTCTACCAGATTTGGTTGAATAATGCAACTAAATTTGGTATATTGGTATATTGGTTACCCATATGATCCCAGATTCCGACTTGCAGAATATATTTATATTTGATTCTGAAAATGTGCAGATATTTAATTCTAAAATGCCAAAATTTATATTGTCGGTGTAACAATGATTGCTTTTTTATTTCAGCAGTTCTATCTGTAACCAGCAATTGGCAACAATGGATAAAGCAGCCCACAAGACAAGGAAGGGGGTTGCTGAGAAAGAACGTGATCGGAAGAAAAAGAAACTGTCAGATAGTGCTTCGCAGTGCAGAAGTCTTTTAGATATTTTCAATGCCGAAAGTACGAATACCGGACCTGGCAAAGTCGACGAACATGAGAATAAGGATACCGAATCAGTAGCTGGACCATCAGCAGCTGAATCAGCAGATACTCAATTGGGAGTCGAACCAATAAATGAACAATTGACACCAGATCCAGGCAGAGAATTAGTGCGAACCAGTGAATGTGAACAAGCAGAACAGTTGCAGTCAGCTGAAAAAGATATACCCATTGCGACTGCGTCTGCCCCACTTGCAGAGGATCCTGAGGAAAGTTGTTCTCCGTCCTTGATCAACTATTTTACGAAACCATGTAGACGTGAAGATACTTTGTCATTTTGGAGATACCACCCTAATCAAGAAACGGACAACCGTGTGGTCAAGAGGTGTTTTGTGCGAAAAGATGATACAAACAGATGGTGGTTGACATATAACAAAGACAATCATTCTCTTTACTGTTCAGTGTGTTTGGCCTTTTCAGGCTTTTCCTGTACATCAGACAAGTCGACGTTCATCGAGGGAATGACTGACTGGCGACATGTACATACACGTATTGAAGAACACGAACGTTCTTCGTTTCATTTAAGTTGCTCTGCAGCATACCTGGTAGATCAACAACAGTCCAGCATTTCTCACCTGCTTGCACGTAGCCATCATGATGAGGTTAGAAAGAGGCGACAAGTGATGGAAAGAGTTGTAGATGTGGTGAAGCTCATTGGCAAGAGGGGACTGAGTTACAGAGGGAGTACTGAAGAAGCGGCATACACACTTGACAATGAGGAGATCGACCATGGTACATTTCTGGAACTCATAAAACTACTTCGGAAGTATGATTCATGTACAGCTGATCATCTCTCTCACGTTGTCCAGAGCAGCAAAAAGCACCACGAGAAGGCAACGAGTTCACGAGGTCGTGGTTCCTTGGTCACTTTGCTGTCTAAAACTACAGTGAATTCTGTTATCACAGTTATCCGTGATAAGATTCGCCAGTGGATTTCTGAGGAAGTAACAGACATGTATGCTGTGGAAATTGATACCACTCAAGACATTTCAACACAAGATCAGTGCTCTGTTGTTGTTAGATATGTCGACAGCACTGGCACTGTCCAAGAAAGATTAGTGAGTGTAGTAAAATGTGAGGAATCTACTGGCGAATCTTTTGTGCGACTAGTTTCTGAAGTTATGTTAGGACTAAATCTTGACCTTAAGAAATGTGTCGGAAACTCAACTGATGGTGCAGCAAACATGCAGGGATGCTACAGGGGATTCAGCACTCTCGTATCAAAAGAGGCTCCAATGCAGATCCATGTTTGGTGCCATGCACATGTGTTAAATCTCGTTGTGACTGAAGCGACAAGTGTCGTGGTAACTAGCGCATCATTATTCTTATTACTGAATGATATCGCAGTATTCTTTCGGGAATCTTACCAGCGAATGAACATCTGGAGTCAACACTCAACTACTGCCAAACGACTGGGAACAATTGGAGAAACTAGATGGTGGTCAAAGGATGCTGCTCTGAAGAAGGTGTTTGGTTCATTCAATGACCCAAACGGATCACTTTTCATAGAGGTTATTACCACACTTAATGCCTTACTTGTTGCTGACCGGATCCAAGCAGCTGTTAAAGCCAAAGTGAAGGGATACATCGACAGTCTCCTGAGGTTTGAAACGATTCTGACTGCACAAGTATATATGCAAGTATTCTCCCACACTACAGCGCTCTCGAAGTATCTACAAACTGTTCAGCTAGATCTACTCACTGTGCACAGGATGGTGGATGAATTGCTACAGAAAATGAAGTTACTGCGGAATGACTTTCAACCTTTTCATGATGCAGCTGCAAAATTCGTTCAATGGGCTAATGACCAGCTGAATGAAATGGATGTAGACTTTGCTGTTGAAGAGTCTCTTCCTGTAAAACGACAAAGACGGCCGAAACGCATTCATGGAGAACTGTCCATAGATGAGTCTACATCAGCTTCTGATCCAGTAAAGAAATATCGCATTGAAGTGTACAACCAAATAATGGATACGATAGTGAGCAGCATTGAGCAACGGTTTGACAGATCACTGAGATCAGCAACATCTGCATCTGCATTGTATGCTGATCTCTCACTTCTTCACCCAAGAAACTTTGATGAAGTGCCACCTGGAGCCATGGAGGAGCTGCATACATATTTGCTGAGATTCGATGATGGTATCACTGCAGAACAATTAAGAACTGAACTAAGAAGCCTTGGAGAGCAGTGGTCGACACTAAAACAATCAGTAGCAAATGCTTATACATATCAGGAGGACATTGAGCACGAGTCTGAAGAGGACAATGAGACCCCTGACGAGTACATGTAAATCGTGTAAGGCCTGCCCTCTGTGCTATTACAAGGTGCTACTCAAGTTGAACCTCTTTACTGATGCCTACAAGAGCATTGGGTTAGCCTACACATTATTATTAACGCTGCCTGTGTCACAAGTGGCATGTGAACGATCTTTCTCTGCTTTGAAGAGAATCAAAAGTCGTTTGCGAAGTACAATGACGCAGGAACATCTTGATGCATTCATGTTGATGTCTGTGGAAAAGGGGATCCTGGCCAAACTTGACACTGGTGCTATCATTGATGGTGTGGCTACCAGAAGTAGTGAACTGCGCAGGCACCTAATCTCTTAGTCTGACATGATATTTACGTGCCAGTTGTGCTCACTTTAAATAAATTAGCCTTTGGCTTTTTGCCTTTTTGTGAATTTTATTTAGTTTCATTTTGTCTATTCTCTGACAACCAAAAACACAACAATGCCATGTGAGCAATAAATATATTTGGCCAAGCACATTCTCTTGATATAACATGATTTACTCTTGCCCTAGATGGTAGCCTATTTCATTAAGGTACCACCATAAAGACAATCCAATGAAATTTGGTTGAGAGCTTGGTCCTCTAGTTCATTAATAATTAACAAGATGTCAAAAGCAAAGCCTTCAATCAAATTTCATTGGAATCATGGAATGTCTCTATATGGTGGTGCCTTCTAGCTAAAGCCAATTTTTCACCGTTGGCACTCATTGCACATGGGTAATAATTCCAGGTGATACAGACCATTGGCCAGCCATATTCTCTCAAACAAAGTTGGTTCTACTCTTGCCCTAGATGATTTCCTAGATATAATTTCATTATTTCAAACATAAATTTAGATTCTTTAAAATGAATCGGCCAATTGGATTTAGCTGAACAACTTGAACCCATATGACCCAACGACGCTTCCCACCAAATTTGATTAAAAACCGCACAGTGGTTCTGGAGAAGTCGTTTCAAACAACACAGAAACAGACAGAGACAGTCGACATGCTATAAACTCACCTGGTCCAAACAAAGAACGAAGGACCAATTGAGCTTATACTCCCCTATAGCATGGCGACTGTGTGTGTGTGTGTGTGTGTGTGTGTGTGTGTGTGTGTGTGTGTGTGTGTGTGTGAGTGCGTACGTATGTACGTGCGTATGTTGTTTGAAATAACTTCTTCGGGCCAGGTGAGCTAATGATGGGCTGGCATAATAGTAGAATGCCCGGGCCGGTTTTAAGACCCAGTCCGCCCCTGAGTGCAATGCATTTAGCTTAGATTAAGATAGAAAATAAAACATATTCTAAAGGAAATATACACAATGTTAATGGATACTATTAGAATATAAAGTGAAGATTTTGGAGCTAATGTTTGTTACTGCATTGGGCAAATCCATAGATTATGATACTTGTGTATGTTCTTGTTCTAATTTGACCTGAAACGATCGATGGATTCCACAATCTGCTAGCAGAATCACGGCAACAGGAAGACGAACAACAGCTGATGTTGAAACGGGCTGATACAAAAGACAACACGGTGTCCAAAGTCAGATGATGAAAACCATGTGCTTTGTCAGCGCTGTAATAAATCGCCGTTGTTTTTACGGTAATTCACCGTAATAAATACGGTACTGACTGCTATTCCTTTAAATAACGGCGCGTTGTACGCAAACCGTAAAAACACAATGAATTGTGGGCGACTTCGTGCTATGCCCAGAATATGCGCTCTCGTTAGCGTAGGAGATGTCGGGAGAACACGAATGCTCAATGCATTCCGGGAATCCTCGCAATGCATTCTGGTACAAACAGCGGGTTTTTCAATTCCCCATTTTGTTACGCTTACGGCATAAAAGATATCCGTTATTTCAATCGACAAACATCGCGGGTTCTATTCATGATTCAAAGTATTCCTGTGGTGTATCGCGAACTGTGACGTTTGCGTACTTTGTTTGCAAGTGCAAGTTATATTACCGTGGTGTAATTACACAGTTGGTTGTTCCGATTTAGACCTTTATCTTTAACAGGTTATAAGTCACGTAAGTAATGTTCACAACACCGAGTTCATTCATGTAAATTAGAGAATTTATAGTAAACATATGTATTACTTTTGTTATTTCTAAACGTTTATAACTTAATTTTATTCTTCGCATTGTTGCTAAGTTAGGCGCTTGCGTTTTGTCGAATAGTTTATTGTAAACTTGGTTGTTAATATTGGGTATGATTAACCCTTTCCATCCATCAATCCCCCAAAAAATTAATATCAAGCCTCTCACCATGATCACTAAGATCAGTCTGGGCCCCGCGTCGAAATCCGTTTGAGTCAGTTTTACACAAACGAGCTCGGTAACCGAGCCAGTCATTCTAGTGGTGAATTTTCAAAAATACTCTTCTCTAGGCCTTTCAAATAGCCATGTCTGAAGACCACTGCGAAGTTGGTATTTGGTCAGTTGGACCATGAAAGGGTTAAGTTGAAACAAGAGGGGTTAAAGTCACTAACATCGATGTTTATTCAGTCCCTGGCCATACCTAATGTCTACCCATGAAGAGGCTGTTCACGTGGGATCTTTCAAACACTTTACACTGCAATGCAAGAGCATGCTGATAGAATCTTGAAATACGGCAACCATACTGAGATTACATGCATGGCAATCAACAACACATCATCCTGTAACGTAAAAAAGGTGTGACTGTGTACATACCAAGACAACTATCTTGTAATTCGTGAAATACCAAATAGTCACGTCCTGAATTATATTACTTGAATCCATTTCATAGCATCCACGGCACACACACATTTCCATATGGACTTGGACAAGGTTCATGGTATGCTCGAAGTATAAATCTGCAAGCCACAACATCATTTGGGTCAGATTCATGGGAGAACCATATCCTCTAAAATATAAATCACGAAATAACGAGTCTACAAAAGGCAGTGTATGGGGCAAGCGCAGACCATCATATTAGCATACCTCAATTGAGAGGTTAGAAGTTTCTTAGTTTCCGATTTGCACACCTGAAAATGCCTCGGCCAACTCGACCCGCTTTTGAGCAGCACTTTGAAGCATATTAGATACTGCTGCACTTGTTGATAAGTGTGTCACATACCACAACCACATCTACTATCCTTTACTGAGTATGGCTGGAAACTTCGCAACGACAAAACTCTTCCTGTCGATCCAGCAGCATCTACTTGGCCACCAAAATGGAAAAGAGTTTCACTTGTAACTTGTAAGTGTGCCAAAATTTCAAAAGAAACAGTTCTTGTACCGAAAAGTTGGCTATGGTGCATTCAAGTACACAAGATCCGTTATGAAATGTAGTCATGCAAGAAAAAATGACACTTGTTAATGAATTCGTCTGCAGTGATTAGATTTTTTTCGTTTCAGCTTTCACAGATTTTTAGGCAGGGATTGTGTTTTGTAACTTTAGCTAACGGTAGGATCCAGACAATTGATATGCCGTTGTTTTAGTTTGTGCAACTAATCCGAGCAAGTCAAAGTGCCACATGATTCCTGCTTTGATGTTGAATAATGGTGTTCCTCATAGAGTCAAAGTACACGGCGTGCCATTCCTGGCTGCAGATACATCCATGTATAAGCGTGTGTAAATAAGTCGCGAAAAACTAAATATATCATGTGGAAGAATGAAATTTATGTTGAAGACAATTAATTTCAAGCAAGGACATTGGAAATTCTGAATACGTAACACATTGAACCCTTTCATTACTGAAATCACAGAATTTGATTTCAGTTGAACCATACAGATAGGACGTTATATAGTTTAGCTAATTTGACAGGGAGCTGCTACTGATTTTGCTTTGGTGGAAATGTCCAGCCCACATGTGTTTCAAAATGTTTAACATAGGCCTTAGGAGCTCATAAATTGCAAAAAATATGCCGAATTTTCCCTAAAGGCTTAAAATGGTTAGTCAGTATAGAACATATTATTATCCCCATGTTTTAAAAAAACGTCGGGGATATTGTAATCGCCTCCGTCCGTCTGCCGTTTGACCATCCGTCCGTCCGTCTGTCACGCTATCTCCTCCCAAACCATTGGGTGGAATTAAATCAAATTGGGTATGTGGGTTACTCATATGATTCCGCTTTGCAGGACGATATTTAGATTTGGCTCCGTCCCGAGGGGGCGTGGCAGGGGTCAAAAGGTCAAATCAGCTGTAACGCTACTCCCCTGAAATCGTTAGACGGAACTGAAACAAATTTGATATCTGAGTTACCCATATGACCGCAGAGTGCAAGATGCCATTTAGATTTGGCTACGTCCCCAGGGGGTGGGAGAGAGGTCAAAAGGTCAAATTTTAACCTGCGGAAATTGATTGTAATGCATCTCCTCCGAAACCGTTAGACATAATTCAACCAAATTCTGTCTGTGGGTTACCCATATCAATGCGGAGTACATGAGCACATTTACATATGGCCCCGCCCCCAGGGGTGGATGGGGGTCAAAAGGTAAAAGAAATTGATTGCAATACAACTCCTCTGACACTGTTGGGCGGAATTCAACCAAATTTAGTATGTCAGTTATCCATATCAATGTGGAGTGGATGAGCACATTTACATTTGGCCCAGTCCCCAGTGGATGGGGTCAAAAAGTCATGAAATTGATTGTAATGCAACTCCTCTGAAATCGTTAGACGGAACTCAACCAAATTTGATATCTGAGTTACACATATGATTGCGGAGTGCAAGAGGCCTTTAGATTTGGTTCCGCCCCCAGGGGCGGGAGAAGGTCAAAAGGTCACATTTTAACCTGCGGAAATTGATTTAACTCCAGAACCATTGGACAGAATTCACTATTGAACGAAATTCAACCAAATTTGGTATGTGAGTTACCCATATGATTGCCGAGTGAAATAGGACGTTTACATTTGGCTCCGCCCCCGGGTGGGTTGTGGGATGTTTCCAAAGTTCAAAGCGGTGAACGTGGGGATTTGCGATGATGCGTCATTGACCGATCAATCTAGTTATTATTATTATTATTATTATTATTATTATTATTATTATTATTTTTATTATTATTATTATTAAGTGGGAACGATATATCTAAAATGACAAATATCTAAGGTAATTCTACGTCAAATACAATCATTTGTTACAATCGTGACCGTGGCCTATATTTCAAGGTCATCGTGACTTTTAACATCCAGATCCGCAAGAATGTCTAGTAGGGTGTCATTTCTCATGCCTCGAGGATCATTTCCTTATGTGACATTCTTTGACAGCATACCGGTCCCGAGCGACCATACTTGCTCCACAGATATTTGTTGTTTTTATAAAGATTAGACACCTGGACGCATAAAAGAGTAAATGAAAACACCGCATTTTTGCTTTCAGAAGTAGTTACATAGTAGACGGTTAAAACTGGCCAAATTTGACCCTTGTTGAGAATTGACAACCCCACCCCTCATCCCCACCCACACCTGATATCTCGAAAACGCTCCGAAAGCTGGCTGATCTTTCAGACTTACACGCAACTCTGGTCTAGAAAAGTTGGATGAAATTGTGTTCCTCTTCCGGAGGTCATTCTGGCACGCACGCACGCAACAAAATAGTGTCCAAAATTACACACTTAATGGCTGACTACAATACATGTTCTCCTATTGCATTAGGCACCTTAAGACCAATACCCTAGAGGCCAGGTCTTACGACCATCTGCATATGCAATATGAGAGATTAGAAGCAGAGCTATCGTTTTGATTGCCCAATACCCTTAGTCTCCCTACACGTTTTAACAAAATGAATTGAACACCTTATTAATGATCCGTTACGGAAGAAAACCTCTTACCATGACCTTGTATTATCCATCCAATCACACACCAATAGCTACAGTCACCCAACTGTACGCACACACACACGCACGCACTCACGCACGCACGCACCACTCCAGACACAGTCACCACCACCCTACATCTCAGTCACACGCCACGCATAAATCAACCACAGCAACAAACCACAACAACAAGATTAACTTGATTATTATAAATTGAGGTCTCAGTGACTTATAATACACCATAAATTCCAACTGAAGTCAAATCACGTTAATTTAGAACAAGTCTGGCTTCCCATCCAGGACATCTCCACCATCCCACGGAAACCATGTTGTCAGTCCTACACAGACCAGGGGTCCACATTGGCACCCGCTAGGCCAGACGTTCACCAGTTGCTTATGTGTGTACAATATCACATTTCCATTATTTTTATTTATGTAGTTCTTTCTTTTCATTTCAATTCTTTTGTAATCTGTCGAAAATACATTATAATTAGAGTTATTCAATAATTATATCACAATACTGTACATTTCTCCATGCCCCATTTCAAACCCGACCAAATTCCCAATTTTCATAATCTGTATATTTTCCATTGCCCCATTTGAAAATTGTCCCTCCCGCTTCCCTGTTTGGCTTTATATACAAAATATTACAACTATATATAATTCCCCAAACCCGTTTCTTGGCCAAAAACCATCTCAAAGCTCCCGTTTTAGTGTTATATAGAATTCTCCTTCCCACACTTAGTCCATCTGTACACCCACACTGCTTATTAAGCCCTCCATGACAACCCGGGCCTCTGTTGTACGCTTTGAGAATGTGCACTTGCAGACCCAGGGAAGCACCCTACCACTGGACTATACTTGGTTTGGATCTGTTTTTGCATGGTCTCGATGAAGCCCTCCATAGTTAGTGATATATGTATAGTCATCAATGCGCAGAACGACAAACATGATCGCTACACAATGTGTGGAAAATCGTGTCAACTATTGTTATCATATGTATTCATGATTTAATACGACGTTAGGTTATTTGCTTGGTTCTATATATAAAGGCCAAATCAGGCTGTACATAGGCTGGTTTCGTAGGAGTCTATTACATGTATCTACACCGTTACCCGGCTTTGACGATGATGGGTGATTGGCCGTGTGTGCAATGATCGTGTGACTGTTTGGATTAAGCTCCGAACGTGCGTCCGCATAGATTTTCGGCGTGTTACAGTCACCTCCTGAATAATAGTGTAGCCATCGGTTTAGTCGATGACAGACTGACATTGCTTATTCAAATCAACATTCTATTGACATACGGTTACATACCCCATATAATGACACATTATTTTCAGTGTAGAAAATGTGTTGATAAATATCATCACCCAAATCTGATTGAAACATGTTGCGACGCAAGGCAATAAAAATTCACATCAAATTAGTTTCAGAATATTCAGAAAATGTATCTGTATGTTCTGATACTGAGATAGTGGTATTTCTTCGTATAGAGTCAATGTACACCGCGTGCCATTCCTGGCTGCAGATGTAACAGGTCATTTGGGAAACCTATAGTCATGATGATGATGATGATGATGGTGATAATGGTGGTGGTGTTGATAGTGGTGGTGGTGGTGGTGGTAGTGGTGGTGTGGTGTGGTGTGGTGTGGTGGTGATGGCGATGATGATGATGGTGGTGGTGATGGTGGTGGTTGTGGCGATGATGATGATGATGGTGGTGGTGGTGGTAGTGGTGGTGGTGGTGGATGTTTCATCTTTCCCTGACATTTTGCACAATGACTGTGCTGTGCCATAACAAATAGGAGAAAGTGTCGAAAATACATCCATGTATAAGCGTGTGTAAATAAGTCGCGAAAAACTAAATATATCATGTGGAAGAATGAAATTTATGTTGAAGACAATTAATTTCAAGCAAGGACATTGGACATTGTGTATGGTAAGCGGACAAAGTTACCATTACCAGACACGACCATATCAACCATTTAATACTGTCACGTAGAACGACGGTTGCTCTCGAACATTTTCCGGATAAGACAATAGAGGAATCCAATTTATCGATCAATAATATGGCGTCATAAACAACAACGTCACGCGTAGGCTGACGTCATAATCAATTACGTCATGAATGACACGATTTAATCCGGCATAAACGCTTGATAGCCAGTCAAGTTGAACGAATTGTATGTCTTTACTATTTAATAAACATTCTTTTGTTAGTTTCAAAATTTTCAACAGCAGAGAGTGCATGGATCGATTGATCCCAACACGGGCAAGGCGTGGGTGGAGCCTAGCTAGAGATGGACGGGAATAGCTGAAGCTGGATTCCGTCAATCTCCAGATCACGATGCGGTATTTAGCATGTCTTAGGAAACTTGGAGATAGAATCTTGTCTCGTGTTTTAAAAACTGGGAACGCCGGTGTTAACACAATGAGTACAGTCTCGGTGCGTGATCGAACTTGGAGGTTATAAATACCTCCTCTTACTTTTGCAGTTTAAGTGTTGTTATTTAATTGTGCGTGTATGCTTGTTCGGAGAATAGGCCAGGACGCGCTATACAATTGTAGTGGCACTGAGCAGACCATTGCTTCAGATAGGATGTAGTGTCTTTGAAAGAAATGCAGTCACAGATCATTAGCTGAGACGGAGCAAGGTGCCTACAAACGAAATGTGTGCACGGGTCACACGAGTAGAACCAGCTTTGAGATCGTTCAGTTTACAATACTGGTACGATTGATACTAGGCTTTATAGCAGCGCTTTTTTAACGACACGTTATTGATCTCGTGGAGCCGGAACCAGTAACAGATCGATTGGTGATCGGACCCTTCGTCTTCTGGCTCAGGTGCGGTCCATCTTAAGATATATATATATATATATATATATATATATATATATATATATATATATATATATATATATATATATATATATATATATATATATATATATATACACCTGTGCAAAAGTTAAGCACCACCCTATTTTTACGCACATGCGAGGGTATATTCATGTGCTATGAAGAAAGCAATAGCATAAACATTTATGTACCCATCCATCTTAGTGCAAGAGGTATTAATGCAACTAGAGGAATGCTGATTATGATGGTGGGGAAACACTGTATGTTTTTGTTTGAACTTGAAAACGAGGCCTGAATATGGTTACGTTGACACAACTGACAACTATTGCCCTACAGTTGACACACGTGGCTAGATTGTCATTAATGGTATCTGAAAACGAAGTTTAACATCTGTGCACGAGTTTGAGACTGTCATTATTAATACCGGGTATATCCACCTTGTGCCTGGATGACGGCCTGGACACGACGTCTCATGCTGGTCACCAACCGACTGATACGCCATTGTGGTATTCGTTGCCATTCAAGATGGAGTGCGTCTGTTAATTCCTGTAGGTTCTGCACAGGAGGATCCCTCCTTCTCACCATGTTTCCCAGAATGTCCCAGATATGCTCAATAGGGTTCATGTCAGGGCTCCTTGCTGGCCATGGTAGGGTTTCGATGGCATTCTGGCGGAGGTATTCATGCACAGCTCTAGCACGATGTGGTCGGGCGTTGTCATCCATGAATATAGGGTGGGTTCCAGGTGCATGATTTACAAAATGAGGGACCACAACTCTATCCAGTATGGAATCTTGATATCTTTGTCCATTTAGTGTTCCAGGTGCAGTCAACAGATCCAGCTTACAATCAAATGAGATGCACCCCCATATCATAACGGAACCTCCACCAAATGGAACTTCTTCCATGATGTTACGTTGGTCGTACGCCGTGCGTCTGAACCTCCATACACGAGTTCGACCATCTGTGGCATGAAGCAGGAACCGACTTTCATCGGACCAGTGTACCCGTCTCCAGGATCTCATGTTCCAGTGTCTTCTTTCGTTGCACCACCTCAGACGCTCCTCTTTGTGGTGTGCAGTGAGGAGAGGACGTCTGACAGGTCTCCTAGCTTTCATGCCAGCAGCATACAGTCTCCTTTTGACGGTATACATTGACACTCTATTGCGCGTTTCCCATTGCTGGCTGAGCACTCTGCTGTTGGTGAATGGAGATCTCCTAACAAGGCGTACTAGGGCTCGATCATCACGGGCAGTAGTCTTCTTCGGTCTTCCAGATCTAGGCCTGTCCTTCACCTCGTTAGTTTGCCCATGTTTTGCAATCAAACGACTGATTACAGTATGGTTAATGTTCAGCTGTCTGCCAATCTCTCTGCATGACATACCAGTGGTATGCATGCCTATGCTTTGCCATTTCACACGATCACTTAACCTTCGTCTTGCCATAGCGGTTCACAATCAAGAGCTAATTCTCTCTGTACAAATAAACCACGGTCATGAACACAAAATTCCTAATCTTGTCGCCTAAATCTGTATGTAATGTTCTACACCTCAAACTGGACTTTTACATAACTGAACACGTGTGCTGTTTCCCGCCACGCACGGACATCAAGCGGCGTGAAGTCATGCATGCATGTGCATTTCGTACTTGGAATTATGTCAGCTAACGCGGGGACAAAAAGTATGGCAGCCTAGTTGTACCATCATGTTTCTACGTTCTATTGTTTTTGCTGGTGCTTAACTTTTGCACAGGTGTATATATATATATGTATATATATATATATATATATATATATATATATATATATATATATATATATATATATATATATATATATATATATATATATATATATATATATATATATATATATATATATATATATATATATAGTTAAGAACGGGTACTGGTTTGCCCCAACGGTCCAGACGACTACGTTAAAAGGTGATGCAAACTCAGGCCCTGGGCACTCAGGTCCTGTCCAGACGAATACGTTTAAACGTCCTGGGTGTGTCCAACGAGGCTGAGGAGTAAAGCCAAATCTAGAGCGGTTATAGCGCTGTTATGATTTTACTAATGACGCAGGACTACTCTGGTGTTGGTTGGCAACTCAGTTTATAACCATGCATCCATCAGCACCATATCAGTCCTTTGATGTTAATCCTATTAGGTTTTAAAGACATCCGTGGTAGAGCCATAAAGCCACTACAGGTGCTGTTATTTTCATTATTTATTTATTGGCGCAGCTGAGACCATTGACATAAATTTTTAAACGTTGAAATCATGGTTATGTAAATTAAAAACTGCCCGGATTGACATACGCTGGACTGGCGTGTTCAATCCAGCAGGGAATCCATCGTCGATCCTTTTGGGATGTGTCATCGTATGGTCTTGAACTGGGATACCTGGTCAACAGTGCAACCAGTAAGAATCACGTGGCGCACTCCCTGTTTCTTTTCTCTGCATTGATAGACGGGCCATGGTAATGCACAGTAAAAGCTCAGGAACGCGCGAAAGTAATACATGCTCGCCAATGCCCCAAACCCATCTAGCCTGGGACAATTATTCCCTGTTAGATCATGGAAGACGTGGCTGGTTATTTATTGAAACATTCCCAATAAGAAAAAGCATGGACTACCCAATCGGCGAATAGTAGACCTCTATCTAATTCGGTAACACTTTATAACCATGGAAGATTGATGATACTAATGACGCCGGAGCCATCCGTATTAAACCTCTAACACGCATATCAACCAAAAACGGCTTCGGCACTGGTCTTGAGAAATGTCCATTTGCAGACCAAGAGAAGCCTATTTCAGAAATTTAGAGCTGGAATGACTGGCTCGATAACGAAGCTCGATAACGAGGCTCGATAACGAAACTCGATAACGAAGCTCGATAACGAAGCTCGATAACGAAGCCAGTCATTCCAGTGGTAAATTTAAAAAAAACAACCAGTCTTCACTTGGTCTGCAAATGATCATTTTCTTTGAGAAAGCTGAATTTTTTTGGACCAAATTCGAGGGATAAAGGGTTATATATATATATATATATATATATATATATATATATATATATATATATATATATATATATATATATATATATATATATATATATATATATATATATATATATATATATATATATATATATATATATATATATATATATATATGTATGTATGGATGCTGTTTGACCATCTGATCGCCCACACACGTTATCTAACAAATCTTTATCATTATGATCGTATATTGCACTTAAACGCATTTCAGACAAAGAATCACACTTTGTCTGACAGAAATGTCAAACAAGAAAACAAAATTACTGTTCCGAATAAATACACCAAGCAATCAGCCGGAACACGTTATAGGCATAGTACTTCACAACTCCCGTTATATGTAATCTGAAGTAACATGTGTATTAGGACAACTTGAATGTGCGATGATCGAATCAACAGACTCGAAAATGTAAAAGATCTCAAAAACTGCTGAACGGAACATATCTGCCAACGCAATCATCAAATGATGAAGCGTGTCACAATATATATATTGTCATAATTCCAAACCTATACTCGCCCTAGAAAGGGAACGAGCAACAGCAATGGAGATGCACTGGTTGCATTCTTTGGTTCCAATGACCTGTTTGCCACACATACGGCTTTCAAACCTCCATGTCGTCACCGGACAACATGGACTGGACACATTGTTGATCACAAATCCCCCAAAAGGCTCTAAAGCTAAAACAACAGTCTTCAACCGAATAGACTTCATACCATGCAAACATAAGCAAAGCCCCTACTTCGGGATGCTCGTTCCTATGACGATGCAGACCTCAATTCTGATCATAAGCCAGTCGTTGCACGCCTTCAGATGAAGCATCTCTACCTAATGTATAAACGCCATAACATGCAAGGTGGCAGAGTCACCTACAACCTACCCAAGCTCATTAGCGACACGGACACTCAAATGTTACACAAAAAGGCCTTCGTGAAGCAGATAGCTAACATCGATGTCAGCTCCAACCCAAACGAAGCCCTAACTAAAATACTGAAACATATGGAATCATCAGCTACCAGCAACATAGGAGTTCTAAAAAGCAACCGAACTAGGTATACGGAGTGGTAAAGCTATCAGCAGAGTGGGTCATAATGACTGGAATGATTTTGCAAGTCACCATCATTAGACGAGTCCAGATAAAGATTTATGAAAATAGTTATTCTTTCACAGTTAGTATCCATATTTTGAACCATACTAAGAGACCAAGCAGGTACGTAACACGCGTCGCTGCTCAATCCCAGAATGACGATCGTAATTCAACTATGCAGAAACAATGTTAAATATTTTGAAACAAATTTGGTAGCATATATATATATATATATATATATATATATATATATATATATATATATATATATATATATATATATATATATATATATATATATATATATATATATACTTTCGTACTAGTCAAGATAACATGTTGCGTTTGCCTTCTGGGGTTGAAAGGGTTGCACATTTTCTGGTAACAATCAGGAACATATGGTCATATACCGGAGACAGAGCTAGCTAACTCTGTACGTTAAATATAGATCCTCGCTTGTCCCTGGTTGTCCATAGAATAAATATCAGCAGTGTGGTAGTGTAAATACAGTTAGCACGATGCAGTACTTATTTCCAATATTGAATTTCATTTTGACATTGATTACGATTCTTCTGAGAATGAATCGATATCATCATGCCCGGCAGGCGACACTGGGGAAGGCCTACACGAGCAACGATTTATGAAATATGTCATTCATCAAGGGCGGACATCCGGCAATGCCTTTTTAACTTGACTCATTCACAGCGTGTGCTGTGAGTATATGCACGATTTTACAGGCTGTTTCATAGACCGGGTGTGCTGTGGGTATACCTACGCTTTTACAGCCTGCTTCATACACCGGGTGAGGTGTTGGTATATACACGCTTTTACAGCCTGCTTCATACACCGGGTGGGGTGTTGGTATATCCACGCTTTTACAGCCTGCTTCATACACCGGGTGGGGTGTTGGTATATGCACAATTTTACAGCCCGCTTCATACACAGGGTGGGGTATTGGTATATCCACGCTTTTACAGCCCGCTTCATACACAAGGTGGGGTGTTGGTATATCCACGTGTTTACAGCCCGCTTCATACACAGGGTGGGGTGTTGGTATATCCACGTTTTTATAGCCCGCTTCATACACAGGGTGGGGTGGTGGTATATCCACGCTTTTACAGCCCGCTTCATAAAGAGGGTGGGGGTGTTGGTATATCCACGTTCTTACCGCCTACTTCATACACTGGCTTATGTGGTGGTATATCAGTATCAATGCTTTGATAACCTGCTGCATCCATTGTCTCGCTGAGGTATATTAAATCGCACAAA
Source organism: Chaetoderma sp. LZ-2023a (assembly GCA_034401795.1). Lineage (NCBI taxonomy): Eukaryota > Metazoa > Mollusca > Caudofoveata > Chaetodermatida > Chaetodermatidae > Chaetoderma > Chaetoderma sp. LZ-2023a. The sequence goes on along the minus strand of CM067370.1, from coordinate 29,272,987 downwards.
CTCAACATACATATGTTTACATATATGCCCCAACCTCCATCCTTCTCTCCATATCCATGTCTACACCCACCCACCCAAAAAGGGTACTCTTAATACACTATTTCCAATAGCTATAGTATGGCTCAAGACTCAAACCGCTTCGTGAATAACTCTAACCCTAGCCAAAAGAAATTTCAATCACGTGTACCTATCTGCCAGCACAGAAATAAAGAATGGCTGTACACTAACCGCCACCACGCCAACGGGGCACTGAGAAGCAAAGGAAGAACATAATCTTAGGCTCCTCCTCTCCAGCTCTACCGACATTGGAACACGAGTGCCCAAAGTTCAGTCTTAATATAGAAGAGAATTAACATGGAATGTTCATACTATGTGGCCATTGGAATACCCGGAGCACTAAAAATCGCGCCTTATTTCTTTTTGTTTTTTATATTACTTTATTACATTTAGGCCAGTAAAGTACACAACAAATCACCACGAATGCATAACAACCGTCCTAGATTATCACCGTAAAACTTACAGACACAATATAACGAAGACAAACTTGTCCAATCGTCTTCGAGACACCACAGACAAACAACAACCGGAAATGATCGCTCCATTAGAGTATTGAAAAATGCGTAAACATGTCTATTTTGACGCCAATGTTGCTGGGAGATGTTGCTGTTGCATTTTAGCCGTTGGCCACAAAATTGGCATACATGTTCGGGGCCCATGGGCAAGCTTCGACCAAAGGTTGGAGAAGATTGCACAAGTAGAAGCAGAGTTATTTAAGAATGTGTAACTATGTGTATTTCGAAAATTGTTACTCAAAGCTGTTGCTGTTGCGTTTTAGCATTTGATGCCAAATTCGCATGCATGTTCTGGCCTGGTTCCCTCCATAATAGGAGAAAATGCCGCAGGTAGAACCAGCGTTAATAAGAATGTCTTAAGCTAGTCACTGTCACTGGCATATGCATGTGCAACATCGTAATCCACGGCGTTACCACAGTCAATGCATTTGCAAATGAAAAGTTGTTTTTCCAACAGGAACATTTACTCGTACTGTTGCTTCTAAACCCACACTTAACAAGTTCAACAACTGTCTGTTGTGCAGGTAACTCAAGACATTTCTTGGTATACAGATCACGATAACTTACACGAAATCTTCCTTCACAATTCCCACAACACCTCCCCCACCCCACTTAAAACCCTCCAACAACACCCATAAAATGTATCCCTCAAAGTTACACTCATTCAAAACCATCCGGCATACCCACCCACTCAGAACCCTCGAACAGAATGCTTATTAGCCTTAAATATACAGCTTCCAAATACCACACTCCATAAATAAACTTCTCTTTCTTAGGCTGCCATCGGCAGCCATCCTCCTATAAACGAACAAATCAGATACTGCTGTATTGTCGCTGATTCTACTATTGGGATATTTGATATATCGGCGATTCTATCAGCCACAGACCGGCCGACTTCACACTAAAAATCCTACATCTTATTTGGCAGCCACTGACCGACCGATTTCAGAGACAAACTTCTACAACTTATTTGGCAGAGATTCAATCTGCTTTTCTGATTTGTCGATCATTCTACCAGCCACAGCCCGACCGACTTCATAGACAATCTCCTTCATCTACACAAATAAACAAATAGATTCAGATTTCTGATTTTGGCAGTTATTCTATCAGCCACAGACTGATCGACTTCACACAGAGATTTCTGATTTGTCTGTGAATCTACCACCCATTGGTTGACTGAATTCACTGACAAGATGTACAATGAGCTATTTGAGAACACAAATGCCGGAAACAAACAAACAAGTAAATATGCTTTACATCTACCCAAATAAACAAACCAATCAGAGGTCTCTGATTTGTGGGTGACTCTACCAAATAAACAAAGAAATTCAGAGATTTCTAATTTGGCAATGATTCTACGAAATGTACAATGAGCTATTTGAAAATACATAAGCAGGAAACAAACAAACAAACAAATGTACCCTACCCAAATAAACAAAACAATAAGAGATTTCTGATTTGTCGGTAATTCTACCAGCCACCGACCGACCAACTTCACAGACAAACTCCTACATCTTATTTAGGCGTGCTTCTATCAGCCAGATACTGACTGACTTCACTGACAAAGCGTACAACCTATTTGGAAACAGATACGCCAGAAACAAACAAACAAAATCCTATCAGCCATGGACCGACGAACCTCACCGGCAAAATGGACCGACCGGCCGATAAAACCCTACATCTACACAACCAAACAAATAAATTCAGAATTTCATAGAATTCTGGTTTGAAAGTGATTCTATCTGATGTGTCGATGATTCTACCAGCCACTGACTGACCGACTTCATTGATGAAATTTACAATGAGCTATTTGTAAATAAATAAGCATGAAACAAACAAACAAATATGCTCTATATCGACCCAAATAAACAAACCAATCAGAGATTTCTGATTTGTCGGTAATTCTACCAGCCACTACCCTACATCTACCAAATAAACAAATAAATTCTGAATTTCATATATTTCTAATTTGTCAATGATTCTACGAACTATACATTGAGCTATTTGAAAATACATAAGCAGGAATATAATCACCGCCAAACCAGCAATGTCCCATTTGTCTGTATATGTCGGTCTGTCAGTTCCTGATAGAATCACCTAAAAACCAGAATATCCAATTTGTCTGTAAAGTCGGTCGGTTAGTGTCTGATAGAATCACTGCCAAACCAGCAATATCCAATTTGTCTGCAATGTTGATCGGTCAGTTCCTGATAGAATCACCGCCAAGCCAGCAATATCCAATTTGTCTGTAATGTCGGTCGGTTAGTGTCTGATAGAATCGCCGCCAAACCAGCAATATCCAATGTGTCTGTAATGTCCGTCGGTCAGTGCCTGGTAAAATCACTGCCAAGCCAGCAATATCCAATTTGTCTGTGATGTAGGGCGGTCAGTGCCTGATAGAATCACCATCAAGCCAGCAATATCCAGTTTGTCTGTAATATCCGTCGGTCAGTGCCTGGTAAAATCACTGCCAAGCCAGCAATATCCAATTTGTCTGTAAAGCCGGTCGGTCGCCAACCCAGCAATATCCAATTTGTCTGTAACGTCGGTCTGTCAGTGCCTGAGAGTATCACCGCCAAAAAAGCAATTCCTGATTTGTCTGTAACGTCGGTTGGTCAGTGCCTGATAGAATCATCGCCAAACAAACAATATCTGATTTGTCTGTGTAAAGTCGGTCGGTCAGTGCCTAATAGAATCACTGCCAAACCAGCAATATCCGATTTGTTTGTGATGTCGGTCAGTCAGTGCCAAATAGAATCACCGCCAAGCCAGCAATATCCAATTTGTATGTAATGTCGGTCAGTCAGTGCCTGATAGAATCACCGCCAAGCAAGCAATATCCAATTTGTCTGTAATGTCGGTCGGTCAGTGCCTGATAGAATCCCCGCCAAACCAGCAATATCTAGTTTGTCTGTAAAGTCGGTCGGTCGCCAAGCCAGCAATATCCTATGTGTCTGTAAAGTCGGTCGGTCAGCAATGCCTGAGAGTATCACCGCCAAAAAAGCAATTCCCGATTTGTCTGTAACGTCAGTCGGTCAGTGCCTAATACCCCGCCAAACCAGCAATATCTAATTTGTCTGTAAAGTCGGTCGGTCAGTGCCTGATAGAATTACCGCCGTCTTCTGACACGTATTGAATGACTTCAGCTTCATTTTTTGGTCGGATCCCAAAATTAACGCTTTTGCTGTGGATCGTTTTGTCGGTGATGGTGTCCAACAGGCCTTGTCAAGCTAGTAAGAATACGTAGGCCTACTAACGTTAGGCCTACTAACGACATTTATGGTATATTGAGGTAGTGTAATATTTATCTAATTGGTGAGGATACTATTTCAGTACCCACGGCCGGAGAAGGGGACGTGTGCATGTGTGCGTGTGTCATGAGTGCACGTTTGCGTGTGTTGTGCGTGTGTGCGTGCGTGCGTGCTGGCTAGTAGATATTTGTTTGATTGGCATCTAGCAGATTCCTATTTCTATGTTGATATGTTGTAACAAGATCAATATAATTGTGAAAATTATACGGCTCACATTTGAGTATCTAGACATCAAATTCGTCAAACGCTCTATCCATCATTGGTAAGACTTCATTATATAAAACATATAGACCTTCTGGAAAACTTACATGGACGGCCAGTTAATACACCTAAAATGCTAAATTTACCATTTCTGGCAGATCGAAGAAAGGGGGTGGGGTGGGTGGGGGGGGGGGGGGGTCGGGGGTATGATAGAGACCTACAAAATCCTAGCAAAAAATATGACCGACAAGCCTATGAATTCTTTCAGTTAAGAGAAGATTTTATAACTAGGGGTCATAATCTAAAGCTAAATACACACCAAGAGCTAGACTTCTTTCAAACATCGAGTTAGACTTCTTTCAAACATCGAGTTAGACTTCTTTCAAACATCGAGTTAGACTTCTTTCAAACATCGAGTTAGACTTCTTTCAAACATCGAGTTAGACTTCTTTCAAACATCGAGTTAGACTTCTTTCAAACATCGAGCTGGACTTCTTTCAAACATCGAGTTAGACTTCTTTCAAACATCGAGTTAGACTTCTTTCAAACATCGAGTTAGACTTCTTTCAAACATCGAGTTAGCCTTCTTTCAGACATCGAGTTAGACTTCTTTCAAACATCGAGTTAGACTTCTTTCAAACATCGAGTTAGACTTCTTTCAAACATCGAGTTAGCCTTCTTTCAGACATCGAGTTAGACTTCTTTCAAACATCGAGTTAGACTTCTTTCAAACAACGAGTTAGACTTCTTTCAAACATCGAGTTAGACTTCTTTCAAACATCGAGTTAGACTTCTTTCAAACATCGAGTTAGACTTCTTTCAAACATCGAGTTAGACTTCTTTCAAACATCGAGTTAGACTTCTTTCAAACATCGAGTTAGACTTCTTTCAAACATCGAGTTAGACTTCTTTCAAACATCGAGCTAGACTTCTTTCAAACATCGAGTTAGACTTCTTTCAAACATCGAGTTAGACTTCTTTCAAACATCGAGTTAGACTTCTTTCAAACATCGAGTTAGACTTCTTTCAAACATCGAGTTAGACTTCTTTCAAACATCGAGTTAGACTTCTTTCAAACATCGAGTTAGACTTCTTTCAAACATCGAGTTAGACTTCTTTCAAACATCGAGTTAGACTTCTTTCAAATATCGAGTTAGCCTTCTTTCAGACATCGAGTTAGACTTCTTTCAAACATCGAGTTAGACTTCTTTCAAACATCGAGTTAGACTTCTTTCAAACATCGAGCTAGACTTCTTTCAAACATCGAGTTAGACTTCTTTCAAACATCGAGTTAGACTTCTTTCAAACATCGAGTTAGACTTCTTTCAAACATCGAGTTAGACTTCTTTCAAACATCGAGTTAGACTTCTTTCAAACATCGAGTTAGACTTCTTTCAAACATCGAGTTAGACTTCTTTCAAACATCGAGTTAGACTTCTTTCAAACATCGAGTTAGACTTCTTTCAAACATCGAGTTAGACTTCTTTCAAACATCGAGTTAGACTTCTTTCAAACATCGAGTTAGACTTCTTTCAAACATCGAGTTAGACTTCTTTCAAACATCGAGCTAGACTTCTTTCAAACATCGAGTTAGACTTCTTTCAAACATCGAGTTAGACTTCTTTCAAACATCGAGTTAGACTTATGGAATAGCCAGCCTCCCACCACATGTATTTGAAGCCCAAACAGTAATATATTTTGAAGCTAGGCTGTATATAATTGTTATGGAAGATTCAAACCTTATCCTAACTCGTAGCCCTACTTATGATAGCAGATGATCAATAGGCCAATTATAAACACCCAATATATAACAATGAACAGGTGTCGACAAGGTTCTAGAACATTCCACGTTATTCTACACAATGTAACCCACCTGAAACAGTGCAGTCGTACCAATGAGTAAGATTTTAACGTGCATAAGCAATAATATTAGTGAATATCTCTCGCGCATATTCTAGAACCTTCCAGTCGTGTCTATACGAGATAAACACTATTTAAATGTACACACTCATTATTAGCTAAAACTCTAATAAACTGTACATCATATTATATAAATAAGACATAAATAAGAGGTAACTTCTCAACATCCCCCAATCTGTTGCAGAAAACAAAATGACGCGTGTATCAAAATTATTTGATATTCTAGTCCTATTTACGCCAGGTCAACATTTCTATCAGAAATAGGGGTGGTGCTCAACTGACTCACCGTGCACTCCCCCCCCCCACCCACCCCTACCTAATTATGCGCAAAACAGTTAGGTTAATACCGCAAGGGAGACAAATGGTATGATATGTGGCATCAAGAGTTATTCCTCTTTATTATTGGCCCTTGTTTTACGCGCGCTGCCGACGGCAGGTGTGAGTTTTGTGATCGTGCCTGCCTGCCTGCCTGTCTGCTGCCTGTCTGTCTGTCGTTCAGTCGATCATCCAGTCGGACTGCCTGTTAGTTTATTTGTCTGGTTTCTGCAGCATGTTCATAGATAAAATGATGGGGAATCACCAAATTTGGCACGTTTATTCTTATTGTGACAATAGAATGTCAAACAAATTGAGTTTCTGGTCAAAGGTCAAATACCTAAGTCACATGACTATTAATTAACTACATACAGAAATACGTATTTTTGGCTATAATTTCATGTTGAATATTTTGAAACGTTTTTTGTTGTTGTCGACTTGATGACATTAGCTACATAACATTCTTAAGAGTAGATGGTCTGTCTGTCTGTCTGTCTGGCTGATGGTGATGAGTGCCGGACGTTTCTGCGGCTACAATCGGGTTTCTTCACCATTCTCCACTGTGTCTCGTCCTTTGCGATCATCCTAAATTCCTTTAGGACGTTTTGCCCACATAATAGTTTCAGTTTGCAGAACTGATTCCATAGTGTGTGGGGGAGGGGGGGGGGGGGGGGTACTCCTTCACTAAATCCAAATTGCAGATTATCTGGTTTCTTATCTATGTCATCTCTCGAGTGTGCCAATATCGTGTGCTCCAGGATTTTGGAGATGATCGGAGAGATTGTGATGCCTCGCTAATTGTCTAGGTACAGAGCTTACCTTTACCTTTACCTTTACCTTTCTTGTCCATTTCTTAAAGGAGGCCGAATTTGAGTGATGATGGAATGTGTCTAATTAAAGTTAACCATAACAGTCCATATGTAGGTTAGAACTGGCGTAACTGAGTTCATGGGTTACTTGACGTGTTCTGCAGAAAGACAAAATCCATCTGAAGCTTTCCCACGTTTGATCTTGGAGATATTATTGCTTCCTATAAGTTTTGATTTTGTATGATATAAATAATCATCCGTCGAGGAAGCAATGCCATTGAACGACCTCAAAATTACCGTTAATAATAATGTTGGGCTCAAACACATTCATTTTTATCCACAAACCGTCCCAGTTATGACGATACAGCTATGACGACACCGTTGTGAAGGCACAGTTATGACGACACAGTTATGACGTCACAGTTATGACGGCACAGTTATGACGACACGGTTATGACGGCACAGTTATGAAGGCCCAGTCATGACGACGCAGTTATGACGGCACAGTTATGAAGGCACAGTTATGACGACACAGTTATGGCGGCACAGTTATGACGGCACAGTTATGAAGGCACAGTTATGACGACACAGTTATGACGTCACAGTTATGACGGCACAGTTATGACGACACAGGTATGACGGCACAGTTATGAAGGCACAGTCATGACGACACAGTTATGAAAGCAACTTGCCTTCTTACAGCTTTTACTCCTGAAAGTCCAACAGCTGGATTTCAGTGGAACCATACAGAAAAACTGTTTGATATCACAAAATTAAGCTGACTGCATGAGAGACTTTGCTGTTTTAGGCAGCGACGTGCAAATTGATTTCGCAATACACAATAACGTATTTCTAACAATAAAACCAACATCTTGTGATTCTAAAGTCACTCGTCCCCTCGAGTAGGTTTGCAGTAATTGAGATTAAATTGAATTGCTCTTCTAAAACTGTCCTAGAAATACGATCCTGTAGGAAAATGGCTTAGCTGCAGAATACGATGTAATTAATGCGTTCATAAAACCGGATTTTGGGAAATGATGTAACTTGAGTAAATTTATATGTCAAGGTCGCAGTTTTAACCTTTTAACCAATTCGATAACAGTTGTCATAAAATTGGTAGAGTATAAAGTTTGTGGAATCTTTTGCTAGATTTTTGGCAAGTAGGCTGAATCGACTCTGAAATAGTCCAATGGTGAAAAATGTCATGTTTGCTATTTTTTCATTAACCGTCACCACCGCCATCTTGGATTTCAAAATGGCCGCCAAAACTATTTTTCTCGGTATCTCGCTTATTAAGCCAGCTATGGACACAATCTCAGTGGCTATATCTTGTTTTTTTATGCCAAATATCTACATAATGCATAATAGCTTCGATAGAATGCCGCCCATCCTTGGATTTCAAGATGGCTGCCAACCAGACCTATTTTTCTCATTATCTCATTTACCATCAGTGACTACACCTAGCTTTATACGTTCGATGATATAGATGATGCCATTAAAAGATTAATGGCGGTCATATTTGATTTCAAGATGGCCTCTATAGAGAACTAAATAAGTTCTAAGCATGATTTGGCTATACCAGATTCTATTAAGAGAAGTCTGCCACCTCCTGTTACTGGTTGTCAATGACATTGTCCACTGCGACGTTATTAATTTCACACAGGGTGACACAGTGCTCATTCACGAATGTATGTGTTCAATCAGGTTTATGCATCTCTTCCCGACCTAATGGGAGGTTTCGGCGAGTCAAAACGAATGCTTCGAGATTGAACTACATGTACTAATATCAAAATCGTGTCTCATAATAGATGGAATGGCAGTTGTCCAGGAATTGATGTCAGTTAATCACTTTAAGGATTGTATTGAACACCCTATGTCCAGATCATCAAAAGTAGGGACTATAGCTACGAGCAGGCTTGCATTATATACACCTGTGCAAAAGTTAAGCACCGCCCTATTTTTACGCACATGCGAGGGTATATTCATGTGCTATGAAGAAAGCAATAGCATAAACATTTATGCCATCCATCTTAGTGCAAGAGGTAATAATGCAACTAGAGGAATGCTGATTATGATGGTGGGGAAACACTGTATGTTTTTGTTTGAACTTGAAAACGAGGCCTGAATATGGTTACGTTGACACAACTGACAACTATTGCCCTACAGTTGACACACGTGGCTAGATTGTCATTAATGGTGTCTGAAAACGAAGTTTAACATCTGTGCACGAGTTTGAGACTGTCATTATTAATACCGGGTATATCCACCTTGTGCCTGGATGACGGCCTGGACACGACGTCTCATGCTGGTCACCAACCGACTGATACGCCATTGTGGTATTCGTTGCCATTCAAGATGGAGTGCGTCTGTTAATTCCTGTAGGTTCTACACAGGAGGATCCCTCCTTCTCACCATGTTTCCCAGAATGTCCCAGATATGCTCAATAGGGTTCATGTCAGGGCTCCTTGCTGGCCATGGTAGGGTTTCGATGGCATTCTGGCGGAGGTATTCATGCACAGCTCTAGCACGATGTGGTCGGGCGTTGTCATCCATGAATATAGGGTGGGTTCCAGGTGCATGATATACAAAATGAGGGATCACAACTCTATCCAGTATGGAATCTTGATATCTTTGTCCATTTAGTGTTCCAGGTACAGTCAACAGATCCAGCTTACAATCAAATGAGATGCACCCCCATATCATAACGGAACCTCCACCAAATGGAACTTCTTCCATGATGTTACGTTGGTCGTACGCCGTGCGTCTGGACCTCCATACACGAGTTCGACCATCTGTGGCATGAAGCAGGAACCGACTTTCATCGGACCAGTGTACCCGTCTCCAGGATCTCATGTTCCAGTGTCTTCTTTCGTTGCACCACCTCAGACGCTCCTCTTTGTGGTGTGCAGTGAGGAGAGGACGTCTGACAGGTCTCCTAGCTTTCATGCCAGCAGCATACAGTCTCCTTTTGACGGTAGACATTGACACTCTATTGCGCGTTTCCCATTGCTGGCTGAGCACTCTGCTGTTGGTGAATGGAGATCTCCTAACAAGGCGTACTAGGGCTCGATCATCACGGGCAGTAGTCTTCTTCGGTCTTCCAGATCTAGGCCTGTCCTTCACCTCGTTAGTTTGCCCATGTTTTGCAATCAAACGACTGATTACAGTATGGTTAATGTTCAGCTGTCTGCCAATGTCTCTGCATGACATACCAGTGGTATGCATGCCTATGATTTGCCATTTCACACGATCACTTAACCTTCGTCTTGCCATAGCGGTTCACAATCAAGAGCTAATTCTCTCTGTACAAATAAACCACGGTCATGAACACAAAATTCCTAATCTTGTCGCCTAAATCTGTACGTAATGTTCTACACCTCAAACTGGACTTTTACATAACTGAACACGTGTGCTGTTTCCCGCCACGCACGGACATCAAGCGGCGTGAAGTCATGCATGCATGTGCATTTCGTACTTGGAATTATGTCAGCTAACGCGGGGACAAAAAGTATGGCAGCCTAGTTGTACCATCATGTTTCTACGTTCTACTGTTTTTGCTGGTGCTTAACTTTTGCACAGGTGTATATTTGACAATGGCTCTTTTCAGTTTTAGCTATGCTCCGCCCACATCTAGCTAAGCTCCATTCACACCTCGCCCAGTTTGGGATCGATCAATCCCTGAACTCCCTGACCATCAATTTCCGGAAAAATATACAGGTAAGCTGTTGAATATTTTGAAACTAATTTGACTGGGTGTTGCTGCATATGGCCTATTAGTTTCAAAATATTCGACAGAATGTTTATTAAATAGTAAAGATGATTCGTACAACGTGCCAGACTGTTACGCGTGTAGGACGGACTAAATCGAGTCATTCATGCTGTAATTAATTATGACGCCATCATACAATTCAAGGAAAACGAAGAGAAGCAAAGGTGTATAGCGTCAATAATGTAAGACACATCAAGGATGCTAAAGAAATCAATGAAAACAAGGGTTGATTGACATCGTTTCTTGCAGAAAGGTTAATTGAGCTTGGATCCCCGTTACAAACAGTGACATCCACGAGAAAGAGTGTGAAAAGCAATTTTGATTGTGTCATTGCAATAACTGTTAACGCACAAGAGGAAACGAGTAGTTAAGGGTGGGGCTGGTCGTTATTGTTCTCCACAGCAGGGGGGTCTTCGAGAACAATGGGTTTTTCAGGAGAACAAAAGAAAAGCTTGAGGAATGGAATGTTGAGAACAATGGCGGCCGTATGCACACGCATTCTAGAGAACAATGGCGTCCAGCGGCACACGATTTTCTCGATAACAATGACGACTATATTCACACGTATTTGAGAATCTGCAGCACTGGAATGTTCTATTATTTTGAATGAGTTAACCCTTAAAAGTATAAAAGTTGTGTATTTTACGTTTGAACGTAGTGGCGGCGCGCCCCCCTCCACGGTTATCTACCGTTGTAAAATTAATAGAGTTTGATGAGTGATAATAGTAAAAGAATAGAGTTTAAGAGGTGGTCCGATAACGGAGGTCATGGGAGGATGAGGAGGAGGAGGAGTTTGAGGATGAATGCAATGCCGGCCAGTCTCTGCCCGGCGCTGATCTCCGCGCGTATATAAGCACACCTGTTCTGCTCGCTGTCGCTATTTGTGCTTTTCTAAAGTAACGTATAGAGATTTTAAGAGAATAATTCTTAAAAACATTTTATATTAACGAGTAGTAAATTGGGTTAAAGACATAACAAAATGGCAGATAATTTAAGCGCCGATATTAAAGAATGTGAAGATGCTGTTAATGTGATTTTGCAGCAGATGCATGACGACGATGCTGCAAGATTAAACGTGGATCTATCCAATTCGCCTGATGAAGTTGTGGATCACCTTTTAAGTCTGGGTTCTATGTTGTATGAACCCAACTTTTCAATTCCGCACGTATCTGATGAACATAACAACGTTGCATTACGCGAAGTCATTCCTGAACTGTCTGATACCGATGCTGATTTTTTCAATGATTTGGACGATTTCTACGATTATGATGTAATCATACCTGAGCACCCTGCATCTATCGATGATCAAACCATACATACTATAACTGAACAATCTATTCCTGATCTGAGTACCGTACCATCATCATTTGTTAATTATCCTCATAACGTATGTGACGTAATTGATTCTAATTATTCGACCGATGTACGTGATGGACACGATCTAAATTTAAATGATGTTGTGCCTTTCGCTAATGACCTATCTCAGGATTTAGTATGCCTTCTTAATGATTACGATGTAAATTTATTCTACGATGCATCCCTTCTTGACTTTCTTGTGCCTTCATCTAATGACCTATCACAGGATTTAGCATGCCTTCCTAATGAATACGACCTAAATTTATTTGATAACGCGTCAGTTCCTGTACGTATTGAGCCTACGACTAATGACATATCACCGGATTTATCATGCCTTCCTAATGATTCCGACCTAAATTTATTTGATACTGTGCCAGTTCCAGACTATTGTGCCTTCAGCTAATGACATATCGATGGATTTATCATGTCTTCCTATTGATACCGACCTAAATTTACGTGATGAAATTAGTCTCATCGCTGACGAAATTAGTCGATGTATATCAGAAAGTATAGCGCTTTCAGATGATCTACTTATTCGTTATTTGCAACACTATGATCACGCACAAATCGGAGGGTCAGTAGTTGATTATACCAACTATATATCTGTGGAGACTGTTCGCAAATACTGCAGTAAAAAGTTTCATCTCGAAGGTACTGAATATAATGTATCTTTTAAAAGTTATCCTATAGCCGATACACCACTTTCTCATTCTGAGTTCGTGTCAGGCGTCTTTCAATCTTTGCTCGATACGTATAGCGAATATAGTAATGTTCAGCTGAACGATCACGTGAGAATCGAGTTGATTCACCCATCTTTGGAAATGCCGATAGCGATGGATTTTATGCCATGGAACGAAATTACGACCGAAATAATTTTAGAATCAGTGGAAAAAGTCATTCAGTCAAATACTGATTGTAGGTTATCAGAGGGATTTGAATTTCACGTTTTTCGTGTAGAGGACTACAACTCGGGTGGTCGAAATGATACTCTCCTAGGTGGGAGCGATACTAGACATTTAAATTTATTAAATTTACATTCATCCGATTTAGATGCGTACATGCGTATAAAAAAATGTATTATACCCGTATGCGTCGAATATCCATTCTGTTTCGCGGCAGGAATATTTTTAGGAATAAAATATATTGAGAAAATGAACAAATTAATCTCTACAAATGAATGGCAACATTTTAAACGTAATAAAACATATTTGACGCATATGGCGCGTGAATATCATACAGCTTGTAGTATTCCTGTACGCGAAATTAATAGTACCGATTGGAACATTTTCGCAATCAATTTTCTATTCAGGTCTACTCAGAGTCAACGCATGAACAACTATTCGGTTGCGCTTCCCCGTGTTTACCGCGCATAAATCTTTTGCATTCAGAACGTGATGATCATATATCCTTAATCACGTCTATGGCCGCATTTCTTATGGTATGTAATCACTGTACGCGGTGTAATGCGTCATACTCTAATGATCACTCATGCACTGCGTGCTGTCGTAGGTGTCAAACACTGTATTCTGATAAAGGATCTTGCACTTCTACAGACGCTACGCATAAGATAATGTGTACCGATTGTCATCGTAAGTTTTATAACCGTCAATGTATGTCGAACCACCTCTCTAATGGGACCTGCAAAATGGTGAAGGCTTGCCCCCACTGTTTCAGTCGCATACGTAAAGATGACGATGAACACGTATGCGGTATGATAAAATGTCACACGTGTAAAGAAAAGTATGTTATTACTGAAAATCATACGTGTTATCATAAAGTAATTGAAGAACCTATTATGTCATTATCCCACTCACGCTCTATGCGTACGAATGCCGACAATTGTAGTTACGAATGTTTTCAAAAATACATCATTTACGATACAGAAACATATTTATCGCCTATCGACAGTAGCAATACTAATATTCTAGCCGAGCATAAAGTCAATCTCGTGGTTGTCAACATATGTTGTGATGCGTGCCTCGAGCAACCGCTCGAAGACGATTGCTCTACATGTCATCGAGGCACGAATTATGGATATGTTCACTTTCACGGGTTAGACGCAGCGGATCAGTTCATTAGCTGGCTGACATGTGTTAAGGCTGCGCGTGTCAGTAAAAAATCGCTAGAAAATATGTATTCTCTGACTACTTGGTGATCGCTCACAACGCTCGTGCCTATGATTCCCTTTTACTCCTTCAATGCATTTGCAAAACCGCTAATCCGCATCTTAAACCTTCAAATATCATCATGCGCGGTCGTTCAGTTCTCTCATTTGACGTAGGTACTATTCGGTTTATCGATTCCATTAACTTTTTTCACCTTTCATTACGTAAGGTGGGCGATGCTTTTAATCTTTCTGTTCCCCATCAGCTCAACACACCTCAATATTGAGGTACGGTAATACCATTTCCCGAGAGGGAGATATTCTGTCCACAAAATATGAATGCGAATGAATTAATCGAATTTGATCGATGGTACAACGAGCAGATATCTAGACACGATCGCTACGATGTCGATAAAAATCTCATCGAATATTGTAATGATGACGTAACCGTATTACGTTTAGCCATGTCTAGATTTAAGACTTTATTTTCTGAATCGACGGAAGGCCAAAACCCATTTGTAACAGGGATAACGCTAGCCGGAGCGTGTAATGCGGCCTATCGCTCTTTATGGCTTCGAACTGAGAGCGTACAGACTATACCCGATTTCTCACTAAGAGCAAAACGTGCTTATAGTGTTTTGGGTGTAGAATGGTTGGAATGGGTCAGTCAATGCGAGGGTTGCCAAATCGCGCATGCGCTAAATGGCGGTGAACAGAAAATATGCGGACATTATGTGGATGGAATTGATGTATCTGAAAATATACTTTACGAGTTCTTAGGTTGTAAATTCCACGGACACGAGTCTGCTTGTTGCGGTGATAAGCGTGATACGACATATACACCATATGGCGATCAGACATATGAAGAAGCATATTCCGAGCTTCAATGTCGCATTTCTTTATTTGAATCGCATGGATATACGGTGAGAATTATGTGGGAATGCGACTAAGAAACAAGTCGCTGATTCCTCCGAGCTAAATGATTTTATCACCGAATTGGACTTAGCACACCCAATATCACCACGTGATGCGCTATTCGGTGGTCGTACATCCACGATTCGTTTATTTATGGAAGTGGATGAGCATACCGCACTCGAATATTTAGACTGCGTTTCCATGTATCCTTCAGTGATGAAACAATGTAGTTTTCCAGAAGGATCATATACGGTTCTAAGAGGCGATGACTTGAGTGATAAGATGGTGAATGACTTCTTCGGTCTTATTAAATGCAAAGTCCTTCCACCTCGTGATTTATACTTTCCCGTGCTACCTGCTAGAATAAATTTGCGACTCATGTTTGTACTATGCGACGAATGCGCAAAAAATGAACAATCTTCTGTATGTGAACATACGGAAGAACAGCGCAGTTTATGCGGAACATGGACCACTCCAGAGTTACAGCTAGCTATACGCAACGGTTATGTCATTAAAAAAATGTATGAAGTATGGCATTATCACGCATCATTGCAATATGAGTCGCATGGCAACGATGGGTTTTTTTCAGAATACATTAACCGTTTTCTGAAAATTAAACAGGAAAGTAGCGGTTATCCTGATTGTGTCGGTAGTGAGAGTGAAAAGGCGAATTACGTGGCAGACTATTATAAACATGAAGGAATACAACTCGACCCTGCCAAAATATCGTATAACCCGGGTTTGCGCTTTGTCGCTAAATCTTGTTTGAATATTTTGTGGGGACGATTTTCTCTTCGCGATCATAAAAAGAATAGCATGATATCGACACGTAACGGTCTACTCTCCCTTCTGAATGATAAAAGTAAAACCGTAGGCTCCATTTCATTCCTGAACGATAGTCTTTTAATGGCCTCCTATTCGTTCAATGACGAGTACGTTCAGTCAACATTAAATACCAACTGTATTCTTGCATCTTTCGTGACAGCCTATGGCCGAATAAAACTGTACGAAGTCTTGTCCTTGCTCGGACGCCGCGTAGCCTATCACGATACGGATTCGGTGGTATTTAGTACCCGTGAAGGTGAGCCGTCCATTCAAGATCGAAGTGGGTATCTAGGTTCTTGGACGAGTGAAATCCCCTCCGATTACGAATTAACAAGTTTTTGCACACTCGGTCCAAAAAACTATAATTACGAAACGAAACGTCGCGGCGATCCATCGATCGTTAAACAGGTGACGAAGGTTAAAGGTTTAACGCTCGGTACCCAACAATCAAAACAAGTTAATTTTGATACAATGAAAAAATCCATCGATCAAATTATAAATGATGGCGGAATTATGGATAGTAATAGGGTACTATTAAGCTGTCCATCAAAGATCACGCGCACCGATCAATTTAGAATTCTTTCTGTAAATAGCAGTAAGATTTTCAGACCCGTCTTTAAAAAACGTATTTTGAAACTGGGAGATTTATCATCAGTACCATACGGTTACACTAGCGTAATATAAATAGCTACAGTGCACTTTTTCAGTCAGTACGTAAACAATGTCGGTGTCATCCATGTCCGCCGAAGCCGCGCTAGCTGCTCGCGCTATGATATCAAATATTGCTAGTCTGTGTAACCATGATAAGGATAGGATGCGTACGTTGATTATGAGGAGCATGCAGTTCGCTTTAAGAGATGACAAAATTAATGCCGGAAGAATTATACTCATGTCTGAAATTAGCAAGGGTTTATTAACCGAATATGGGATAGACATAGTGCATTGGGTTTGCGTATTATTGCTGCGAAGCTTCATTAATCAATGTCTTTCTCATTCATAACTTATGCTTAGTTATTGCACGCATTACTAGCCTTATATTACCGCAAAAATATTACGACTGAAAGTTGTTGTCATACGCCATGAACTTACAGTCAGATAGTTTTCAAAATATTTTGCGCATCCAACGATAATACACGTCGACTTTAGTGTATCGAGTCTCTGAGCCGTGTAATGGTTAAAAGTTGGTCGTGCGCGTTATTGCTCATAAAGTGCGTGACGGTAGAAGACGGTGTATTGTACCGCGCGAATATGCACGTTATTGATCGAACAAATGCGCTCCATAAATTCAAATTAAGCGCGTCTATGTACGTCATTGTAATGCACGTGCTCCTCTGTACGTCATTGTATGCATGTTATTTACGCCAGATGTCATTCAATCCGTGTGCGGCTGGTCGTTATTGTTACTAATGATATATAAATGCAGCAGTTTCATGCTATGATTATTCGTTCTCCACGATGTCGTCTGATCCTTGCTTTAAATATTTAAATCGCTCGGCGTTTTGGTGTGATCTTGGTAATTCGCATAAAGCGCGAACAATACGTTTTGGCGAAAAGTGGTGTATCGATCTACGGCAGTTTCATCCTGACGGTTATCCCACTAAACGTGGTTTGTATCTTAGCGTAGCGGCGTTTAATCAGCTGTTACAGATCATACCCGATCTTGAAGACGCTGTAAAACGTGCGCGCAAAAAAGAAGGCGTACTATTTACATATTCTTTGGACAATTCTGTTCGTATTTCTATCTGTGACGAATTTCCGTGTATTGACATACGCTATTTTTTCTGCTCTGACGCAGAACCACGTGCCACACGTTGCGGATTATACCTGCATGACGACGAGTGGGAATTATTGAAACAGAACTCGAGTAATTTGCTGACAGCATTACCTAACTTTTATGCACCACCCGACGTGAGCGGTGATGAGTTGTTTAGCACGATACCTCAGTGCTTTTATGGTGTGAAAAAGCGTGAACATGAATAACATTCCAACCACTAGTGATTTCGCAGAGATGTCTAATCACGATACGCTTACTACGGATGCTATTTACCTCGATGAGGTTTTAAGCGATGATGAACTAAATCTCGTCGATGACGATACCGTCAAATTGAGTCACTATTGTAAAACAATGGGGCATCCACACCATTATTGCCCTACGGATCATGTGCAAATGATTAGTCAGAAATTATTCGCATCCATGCTGTGTGAAAAGATACATTCGTTGGTTGTGCGAGATTGTTACGGATGTCTAGTAAATCATCCGAGTCAATGTGAACATTCGTGTTTAGGGATTGATGTTGACCTTAATCTAATTGACAATTTTGAACTGTATAATGAGGCGGCATTATTAGAAATGGACGAAGACGAATATTGCGCTCGACTAGCCTGCCATTACTATATATGTGAACATTGTAATGATCTGTACCATATGTGTATGACTGAATGGTATAGGTACATTGCGGATGTAATATATGAAAAACAGATGTTGGCGCCATATCTATAATTAATATTAATTTATTTAGTTTTATTTAAAATTAACCGCGTGTTTATAAGCATTAAAACACAAGGATAATTTTTAATAAAATCAAATACGTATTTTATTTATAAAAAATAACATAATTAATTGTTTTATTTTGTCAATCGTAGCTTTGTAAATATGATGTATTTGGTGTGTTTTTTCGTATCTTTGTAACGATATGTATTATTGATGTATGTATTAATAAAAACGTTTTAAAATCGGATTTCACTTGTGCAGTACTAGCTCTCTATCTCTCTATATCTTTATCTGTCGCTAGCGACTCGCTATTCACTCCCCTGCCTCCTCCGCATGCGTTGGTATGCCCGCTTTTCACTTTACAGAGGTACTTGACGGAACGTGCCATCGCTATTCTTTAGAGAAGAATGGTCCAGGTGAATGAATGATAGAGTGAGCTGAATAGAGCATACTTAAATAAAACACTGTTAGACTGGATTTGTTCAATTTCATGACAAAATATTCACTGAATATTGTGTTTATTTTTGTAACTATTTAAAGATGTTATGGATCCGTCGCACAAGTATCTGATGTCATAATCATACACTTAAATGTTCATAACATTTCTGCTCCATAATGTGGCTCCATAGTGTGTATATGACGACACAATTCTTAAACGTACATAGCATTTCTACTACGTCACCAGTATCTGACTTCACAATCATAGTATTTCTCCTAATTTTATGATACAATTTTAAATGGACATAGCATTCCTCCTACGTCTCGAGTATCCGAGGTCGCAATCATAGTATTTCTCCTAGTTTTACGTCACAATTCTTAAATGTACACAGTGTTTCACCTACGAGTATCTGACGTCGCAATCATAGCATATATATATATATGCACATGAGCGTATACCTTCTTAGTCGTACGTGGACGCCCATGTGACGACGCTATGGCATCAACGCTTGACTGCAATATGTCGTTACATCACCCATTTACTATGATTGTCTGCGGTCCAACGCAGTGCAGTAAAACTGAGATGATAAAAGCGTTAATAAGAGATCCCTATGCCATTACTCCCCCTCCACAGAGGATTGTGTACTGCTACAGTGCGTGGCAAGATGGGTATAATGATTTGGCGAAAGAAGTTGAATTTAAAGAGGGTGTGAATGTTGAACTAGACAGAAGTTGCAGAACATTGGTGGTGCTCGACGATTTGATGAATAAATGCGACGAGAATGTAGCCGACCTATTTACAAAACGTTCTCACCATGAGAATTGTAGCGTAATATTTGTGGCACAAAATCTGTTTCACAAGTCTCGCAATCAACGCGACTTATCGGGTAACTGTCACTACATGGTATTGTTTAAGAATCCCCGTGATGCGTCATCCATTCGTTCTTTAGCTAATCAGATGTAACCAGGCAATACAAAGTATTTGATCGAATCATATAAGGACACTACACGCGAACCTCACTCATATCTACTCCTAGATTTGAAACAGACGACACCTGACAATATCAGACTCCGTTCATCTGTTCATCCAAAGGAGGGGTGCTATGTTTACATACCTAAGAAAAATGGCATCACGTAAAACGGAACGCCATTTGCCTATGCTGCAATATTTGGCTAAAGTAAAGCCTTCAATCAGAAATGATGTAATCAAACAGTGTTCGAACGAATTGGTGGATGTACTATGCGAATCATGCCTAAACGTATTACGTGGGAATGTTCATCTCACTAAAATACGATACAAGCAGCTGAGTAAATACAAAGCGAAAATGCGTACGCTGACTAGTCGCGGTGTGCCATATGCACGTAAAAGAAAATTGCTACAAACAGGCGGATTTTTAGGTGCCTTATTACCAGCGGTGATCGGTACACTAGCGCCATTAATTGGTAAACTGTTCACGTGAAAAGATGGAACATTCACGTAAAATGGCACTAGTTCCTCACGAATTGATAGGTAATTTAAATGAACAGAGTAAAATATCATTGCTACAGACAGATCCATCGATACGTAAAGCTATTAGTCTCGACAACGAGATATCCAATATATTAACCAGACACGATCTGACTGAAAATGAAAAAGCAAAATCATATTCGCAAGTATTGGATAAGTATAGGCATTACTATCAGCAATCGCAAGGACAACAACAACAACAACAATATCAACCATTACCTCTACAGCCCATAACTAACTACGATGCACTGCCAGCACAAATACTTGAACGTACGATGAGGGGAACACCAAAAACGTACAAGACAAAAGCCAGCGGAGTAATTGATATTTTACGTTTGGTTCCTGAACGTTTTCACGTTAATGATTTGGGCGAAGTGACAATAGAGGGTACGTTTTTCCCAAAAAGTAATGTACTCGACCTACTTACAAACGTAGTAGCGCATGGTCGTAAAGCTCTTATGGATGGTATGCATAATCAAGCGGAGGGAAAGTTTCTTAATCTGTTACGCGAGCTAAACATACCCCACAGATTTGTAGGGCAAGAGAAAACGATGAGACAGATATATAATGGTGCAGAAAAGGATGTTAGCGCCAGTGAGTACACGTCTACGCCCGTGATCAAAAGAATACGTAGAAAGAGTTCTCTAGCAGACATCAGGAAGAAAAAGCGACATTCAATTCCAGTGTGGGTAAATTTAGATAAGTCATGAATGATGCTAAATTGGCTAAAGTATATTTTGATCCGAAACATTACGCGTCTTTTGGTGGGAAAGAAAAGCTATATAATGCGTTCAAAGGTAAAATACCTCGCAACTACATCAACAAATGGTTAAAACACCAAGAAGTATATACCCTACACAGACCGTGGAGAACAAAGTTTGACAGGCGAAAAATAAGAGTTTCAGCCATTGATGAACTATGGCAGGCAGATCTATGCTCGATGGGCATGCTGCCAAAGAGAACAATAATGTGTTATATTTGCTATGCGTAGTTGATGCCCTTTCAAAATATGCATGGGTGGAACGCCTGTTTAGTAAAACGTCGTCGGCAGTCAAGAAAGGGTTAGAATCAATATTGGAGCATACTGTGCGTCGCCCACACGCTATTCAAACAGACAAAGGGGGTGAGTTCGTAAACCGTGTAATGAAAAAATATTTGAAAGATAATGGAATACATTTCTACACTTCTCAAAATGAAACAAAAGCTGCAATGGTACAGCGTTTTCAACGCACGCTGAAGGGACGAATATACAGATACATGACGCATAAAAATACACGAAAATATATCGATGTATTACCCAGTTTAGTCGCGGCGTACAATAACACAACGCATTCCAGTACGCGCATGGCTCCTACCAAAGTTGACCATAGTACGGAGTTAATCGCGTGGAGAAATATATATGGAAAGAAGACGAAGAAACGTTCCAAATCTAAAAACAGCCCTACTCAAGGCGACCAGGTTAGAATATCGCAAGCAAAAATGCCATTTGAAAAAGCATATCGCGGGCAATGGAGTCGCGAATTGTTTAAGGTGTGTGAGGTGCTTACAGACAAATATCCATACTTATATAAATTAGAAGACTATGGAGGTGACCCGATTATTGGTACTTTTTATCGCGATGAGATACAGCAAGTGATAGAAGAAAATGATAAAGAGTATGCCATGGAAAAAATACTTAAAAGTAGAAAAAATAAAAAGGGACAACGCGAGTATCTGGTAAAGTGGCTCGGTTACCCGGATAAGTTTAACACGTGGGTTAATGAACTAAGCACTATACATCATTGACAATGGATGAATATATGGAGAGAAGATCAGATCAGAGCATGTGGCGAATGCTGGGTTCGCGAGTACCGAAAGAAGAAATAGTATACCTAGCTCAAATTATAATAATTTTTATCGTAATCATTACGTGTATCGTGAATCTGAGTATACAAAATGGGCAATCAGGCATATGGATATCGCTTTTGAGTGGATGTCTAGGGTATATAATGCCTAGTCCGCGCATAAAGACGGCCATACATCATTCGACTCAGAATGAACGAGGATCAGGTTTACATAACGCTTCCGAGCAATAGTAGTACCCAGTTCTTTCCAGACAATAAGATATCAGAGTTTCGAACACGTCTGCAAACTCCATTAACATTAGATGGCGAATGGGAAGTGGGCCTCTCGAGTGTGTTATATCCGAGGAGTTGGCTTACTATTGCGAAGGAAATTTTGTACAAATATACGCATTTACTAAGAAGAAGATAAAGAAGAAGAAGAAAAAAGATAGCATTGCGTCAGAAGAAATTAGCAAAGATGTCACCAGTACATCAGAAATAGAAAAGACATCGGCTTTTCCACTTGTTTTAAAAGATGGTTTTGGCAATCCACGTACTACCGATCAGGGAAAACGGTTACGAAATGCTCGGGGAAAAGATGCGAGAAAGGATAAAACAAATAATAACGGGGAAAAACGTTTACGTAGAAGCGAAAATTATTATTATGTGCAAACAGAAGCTCCATTTATCAATGTACCGAAAGGGTACTATGCCGTAAAAAAATATGGTAGACTATCTAAATAGCCATATAGAGAGCAAGACAAGATTTAGACACAAAAAAATATTTTTCAATTTTTACTTGCATCGCGCGAATCTAGTTTCTCTCACAGTTAAAGATAATTACGCTATACGTTTAGGTAGAGATGTAGCAAATTTAATTGGATTCGAAGGAGGAAAAATACATATGGCCCCTATAGATTTTAAAGAATCATTTCGTTCAAATCGTGAAGGTGGTCCTACGACCGCGTATATATACTGCGACGTAGTCTCACACAGCATGGTAGGCGATACTTCCGCACCGCTACTCAGAGTGATACCCGTTTCTAGTACAGATGGAGGAAAAGATATATGTCAGTGGACGTTTCCTGATATTCAATACCATACTGTGTCAAAGAACTACATCGATACTATTGGAATACTTATAACGGATAGAACTGGCGATAATATACCATTCAAGGACGGAGCATCGCCGAGTGTACTCTGTATGCATTTCAGACGACGACGACAATGATAATGAGAGGGACGTTAAGAGGGTCGATTAGAGGAAGAACGAACGCACCAGCGCTGGCTCGTTACTACGCGAGTCAAGCGGGTCATGGACGTATTCCAGTTTTTGTAGGCACACGATACCAATCAGGACATGGACTCGGTAATATCTTAGGTGGACTATTACGTTCAGCAATACCTTTCGCAAAAATTGTGGCTAAATCTATAGGTAAACAAGCTCTTAGTGCTGGAATCGGACTAGCCGAGGATGTAATGGCTGGAAAAAAATGTTAAAACGGCATTAAAATCAAGAACAGGTGGTGTTGCCATGTCTTTGATACCGGAAGCTGTAACAGCGGTGCGAGGTGATTTAAGACCACCTCAACCTAAACGTAAAAAGAGGAATAATACACGTAATGCTCAGTCAATGCGTGCGATACCGAAGAGGAATGGTCACAATAGACGTCAGAGAAAACAAGCAGATATCTTTAATTAACTAACAACATGGAACTTAATCAGATGTGCGAGTGCTCGAAGAGCGAATTAGACATTTTTCAGACGCGTCCCATAGTGATGACATTGGAGTCTGCAAAATGGGAACTGTTTCAGCCTGTATCTAGTTTATCAGATAGTGGACCGATCGAGTTTTACGTCAGTGGGTCTGCCGATAGATATTTAGATCTTACGCAATCTTATCTTTCGATTAAAGTTAAGCTAGTAAAGCTAGATCGAAATGGTGATGAAAAGACACTCGAGGCGAATGACCTGATAGCTCCTGCGAATAATCTTTTGCATACGATGTTCTCACAAGTGGATGTTTTTTTGAATGGAAAGCATGTCAGCGACTCGAACGAAAATTATGGTTTCCGCTCGTACATCGAGACGTTACTAAATTATGGCAGCGATGCCGCATCCTCGCATCTACAACTTGCTGGATGGAAAATAGATGATGCCGGCGAATTTGATAATATCGCCGATACTGACTTAGGTTTTCAACCACGTAGAAGAATGATGGAGCAGAGTAAAATGGTGCAATTAATAGGCCGCATACACAGCGATATGTTTCTGCAGGACAGATTCCTGCTCGGTTCCGTCGATTTAAGTGTACGCCTACAGAGGAGTAAAGATGCATTCGCCATTATGGCCGCGGAAGGAGTGAGGCCTAAATTGAAAATAATGTCGGCTAACTTATTTGTACGCAAAGTTATCCCATCATCAGATCTGCTAGTGGCACACACCGTTACTCTGAGACAGACAAGCGTGAAATATCCTATTCGCAGGGTAGTGTGTAAGACTTTTACAGCACCTAGCGGTGTTCTGAGCATCGATAGAGATATTATATTTATTGGGCAGCTACCTACTAGAGTATTATTCGCTTTTGTACCTAATGATGCCTATAATGGTGTGGTGCATAAAAATCTGTTCAAGTTTGATAACAACATCACTACTTATGCAACATGTTATATAAATGGAGAGGAGGTTACAACATCGCCAATACGTCCTTCGTTTAGCGACGACATTTACTCGGACACTTATTTCTCACTATTCAGCGGTACTGGGGTGTTATTCAAAGACCGTGGCTACCTGATAAATAAGACTCAGTTCAGACATGGAATCACATTGTTCGCATGGGATTTTACGCCAGATCTAGCTGATTCAGAGCATCGCTATCCTACACGCACTGGTTCGCTGAGAGTGGTATTCCATTTTGCTCAAGAACTTGCTGCTACAACCAATGTAATTTGCTATGCTGAATTTGATAATACGATAGAAATTGGATCAGACTTTAACGTATTAACAGATTATTAACAAATATGTTGAATACATTTGAAATTGAGGATCTATTATTCGGCGACAATAAAACGCGTGAACACTTTCTCGGTGTTTTTCCAATTGACAATGTACCCGCACATATTAAATATCTCCCGGCCTCATTAGTAATAAACACGCATCCCAGTAATAAATCCGGACAACATTGGGTGGCGGTTTATTACAGTAGAAATGGAAATGCTGAATACTTTGATCCATATGGAAGACGCCCTTCTGATGGAAGAATGATATCAAATGTACAAAATGGACACCGCGCGTGTGTTTATTATTACAACAATGTACGTGTTCAACCATCCGTGACGACAACTTGTGGATATTATTGCGTATATTTCTTATACCATCGTTCGAGAGGTGTACAAATGAAACACATATTATGGACCCTAAGAAACAGAGACAAAAATGACTCGATAGTGAAACGTCTGACACGCAGGATTATGAAGAAAAAATTATCATAATGTATAATTATTTATGTACTACGTTTACTAATTAATTATCGTGAATAAATGACGCTAATATTTATCATAAGAAAAATGCACGTGTCAATAAAAAAAATACATTTTGTAAAAATATGTTATTATTTCTTCGTGTTCCCTTCTCATCCCTCACCCATCCCCCGCTATTATGATAAAAATATGTAATGGTACACTAGGCCCACGAGGCGTACCACAATGATCCAAAGATCCGTAATTAATCGTATTCACATCGCGACAATGACAAAATACGGACATATTTGAATACAGATGAAACCATATGACGTGCACTGTAATTGAACGCATCGTATCAATTCCAGTTTTCTATAACTGGAATGTCATTCAAACATGGTGCGATAGTAATGTTTTGTAAACCGAGGATGTTAAGCGGTGGAGAAAAAACACGTGACCGAAATAAGGCCGTGTTCAGATTGGAAAGATAGTTTTACTGACAGCTCATATTTTAGCTATAAAAGCGAAATGCGCGCGACTAGTAAGGCATACAGCTTTTTGAATTTCTCAAAACACGTAAAATGGAATCTCAATTATGCGATCGATGGAGAACGATTGGTTCTATGCCTATCAATTGCGGTTGCATCCGATGGAACCAATATAAAGAGGTTGCAGTATGGCAACCATTTGCAATGTCATTGCGTGATATCCGTAACCGCTGGAGAGAATATCTAGCGGATCCGAACGAATGCAATTATAACAAATGGTTGCATGCAAAGTTCCTACTTCGTAATGATTGTTGTATGTGTATATCGTGCAAACAAAACAGAAGTTATAGTTTGCATTAATTGAGATACAAATATTTACGTTAGCAAAATAAAAAAATAAGAAAAATAGGCCTCTTTTTTAAGGGGCCACCAATAAATCAAAAATATGTTACATACACCCACACACAAACGGGTACATAAAAAAGACGCATACACGCATGCACGCATGACGTACACGCATAGGGGACAGGGAAAAAGGGATCACGGGTGACAAGGGGCATGCGCGTAGAACCACACGCGTGTCGTTACGCGTGTATCGTAACACGCGTGAGGGTATACGCAGTACATGCGTGTGTTGGTGGATCAGGTGCATGTGTGTGGGTACGTATGCGAAAAAAGAAGAAGGTAGGACACCCTTGTGGATGATGGATCAGTAACAGATTCCCAATGATACAGATGCATTCAACCACATATTCCACCATGGGTGAAGCCTTTCGTCGTGGTACATACCAACGACATTATTAGTTCGCGAGGAAACTGGCATTGACAAAATCTAAAATCGCATGACCTTAAAGCGAATGAAGCGGCCATGTTTAATGTTAATATGAGTAATGCGCGAACACGTCATAAATATGCATAAAGCACTAGCGCTCAAAACGTGATATTCTAATAATTACCCGAGGGAATTAATACATATGTCCACTCGGCTAAGAACTAGGAAACGATATGATATTGTATCCAGAGCACAAAGCCGTACGCATTCGCAACTACAAAGTGAAATCTCCTAGCGATTAGGTGATAATTCAATAGTAATTTTGAATATTTCTAAAAACCCGCATAGTAAGAGACTTGAGGTACGTTCTTTCATTATTAACACATGGTATGGTTGTCATTCAAGCTTGATCTCACGGCTATTCGAGACGTATGTTTAAATCATACGCAACAAATAATCTTTTTAGCATAAGAACGCTCTACATACAATTCTATAAACGGTACCCTCAGAGATATAATGACCACATTTTAACCGTCGTATCTAAAACGATTGACGTTATTGCAAAGTATTTTAAAAACAATTTGTGCGTAATGACGGTTAAAAGTCAATCAAAATATTCGACAAAAATAGTTTACTAATAACGTTAGCGTCATCAAATTAATTTCAAAATATTCAACAGTTTTCCTGTATGTTATCGATGAAAATGAGATATAGATTCATCACTGAAAGGGTTAACTATTTTAACCAAGGATACAATCCATCACCACCAAGTCTTGGTTACCATTCCAACCGTACATACCATTAATACATTATTTTTAATATTTTGTTGCTAATCTGTCTGGTAGCTGTTGCTTACTAACAGCTTACGGACAATCTCTAAATATTCTACAGTTTACTAATAATGATAGCGACGAAACAGTCCTTACTCCGTCCGTAATTCCTCTTACAGCCTCAACCTCTTACGACCTCCATTATCGGACCACCTCTTAAACTCTATTATTTTACATTATCATACATTACTCCCTTATTATTTTTACAATGGTAGATAACCGCGGAGGGGGCGCGCCGCCACTACGTTCAAACGTAAAATACACAACTTTTATACTTTTAAGGGTTAACTCATTCAAAATAATAGAACATTCCAGTGTTGCAGATTCTCAAATACGTGTGAATATAGTCGTCATTGTTATCGAGAAAAACGTGTGCCGCTGGACGCCATTGTTCTCTAGAATGCGTGTGCATACGGCCGCCATTGTTCTCAATGGCTATGCTGGATATACAGTGAACATGTACTCCCAGGACACATACGTGTTATTTATTGCTTTGCGTAGATACGAAGAACCTGGAGATGATATCGCTGTAATTATGGGCAACGGAGAAAGACATTCCAAAATTCTCTTGAAACTAACCTATAATTATCTCTAGCCATAATGAACAAAGGTCCTCATCAACTGGCATGCCATTACTGGGTTGCGATGCAACCAGGCGCATCCAAGGAAATTTGAACCAGGCTTGACTTAAAGCATTTTTGGATGCAATCATGTTGTTTTACCGGAAATCAATCAACTTGGTGAAGGAGATGAGCCATCCGAAGGAACCTCCTCTGAACTAAGGCACTAGCATCTGCAATGCACGTGAGTTACAATTGGCATTTGTTTCGCCAGCTGAAAGCAGATCGGTGTGTTGAGTTGAGAAATTGCCCGCAAATGCAGTTGAATAGATGGGGCATGTTCGGCGTGCACATCTGTAGGCACATATTTAGCGACAAGTCATCATTCAGGAACAATTAAGGCTTGATCTTTTAGAGCTAGGATGTCGTTTAGCACCGGTCACGTCGAAAATTCCACCTGCACCATCTTCCATTCTGCAATTAGTGAGATGTGGCTGCGGCCGAGCTGACAGAGATTCAGTCACTGTGCTCAAGTAAGTGTTTGTGTAAATGTACCAGTGTAGTGTGTATAGAATCTTGCAGTCTTGCCGCTGTGAAGGTGATACAGGCAGATGTTGCAATAATGAATCACCAATGATTGGGAACGACATTCGAGATCCGTAACTGCCAGTAAATCATGATATCATCCTAACATTTGACTTGAATAATTTAGTTCATATGGTTGTATGTATTTGTGGAACTTTTTGCTATACTTTTGTACACTAGGCTCCAGTCCACGAATTCTTGTATTGTAACGGACAACGTGTGTGGCTACAGCACTGTACTACTTAACCACTAATGTTTAGCTTGACAATCCTATACATTGTCAGTGCGGCAGACATTTCACTGAGCTCTATTAGGAGATAAAAGTTGTTTAGATCAAGCATTAAGCGCTTTAATCCTTTAGCACTCGAATTTGTTCAAAAGGATTTCAATTTTCTCATAGACAATGTCCATTTGCAGAGCAAGAGAATATTTTTGAAAATTTACCAGTGGAATGACTGTCTCGGTTATCGAACCAGTCATTCCAGTAGTAAATTTAAGAAATAGTCTTCTTTTGATTTATAAATGGACATTTCTAATGATCACTGCAGAAGCCGTTTTGGCTGATATGAGTGTGAAAGGGTTAAAGCATCAGAAACTTGCAATCAATACCGGTTAGTGTACATCTGGTTCATGGCAAACGTGCAATCAATACCGGTTAGGGTACATCCGGTTCATGGCAAACTTGCAATCAATACCGGTTAGGGTACATCCGGTTCATGGCAAACTTGCAATCAATACCGGTTAGGGTACATCCGGTTCATGGCAAACGTGCAATCAATACCGGTTAGGGTGCATCCGGTTCATGGCAAACGTGCAATCAATACCGGTTAGGGTATATCCGGTTCATGGCAAACTTGCAATCAATACCAGTTAGGGTACATCCAGTTCATGGCCAACTTGCAATCAATACCGGTTAGGGTACATCCGATTCATGACAAACTTGCAATCAATACCGGTTAGGGTACATCATGTTCATGTCAAACTTGCAATCAATACCGGTTAGGGTACATCCGGTTCATGGCAAACGTGCACTCAATACCGGTTAGGGTACATCCGGTTCATGGCAAACGTGCAATCAATACCGGTTAGGGTACATGTGCAATCAATACCGGTTAGGAGATATCCGGTTCATGGCAAACTTGCAGAATTTCCAGAAACCTATACAGGTGAGCTATTGAATATTTCGGAACTGATTTGACTTGGAGCTGTTGCTGCCTATGGCAGCAACAGTGTCCAGTCAAATTAGTTTCAAAACATTTAACACCATGTTTATTAATAGTAGAGACACAATTCGTAAAACGTGTCGGACTATTAAAAGTTAAAGACGGGCCATATAGAATCATTTATGACGTAATGATTATGACGTCATCCTACACGCCGCTTAGCTGATTATGACGTCAGATGATAGATGGATACTCTGGAAAAGTGAATTACTACCCAACTTGTATTTAAGCGTCATATGTGCGAAGACGTTAAAGAGCATCACATATATAGGGAAATAATTTAGCTTGACGCTATTGCTATTTAACAATTAACCTCAAAATGTTCAGTGGCATCTTGGCTAGAGATTCGAAATCTTTGTCTGCAGGCTTGAAGGTATCACGGCATGCATTAGAATCGATACATGTTTCGACGGTAACAAGTAGGCCTACATCCATGAGATTAGACCAAACGGGTTATGTTGAAATGAATTATATAAACATTTAATATAGAGCACTCATGCTCTTGACTGTTCGGCTTTCTTTGAATCTTTTTCTGAACAGGGCCAAAGATGCTAAATCCTAACTTCTGTGAAAACACATTCTTAGGCCTTAGGTTACTTGCTCGCTCCCAATACCAGATACTCTTCTACCATTAGGGATCTGGGCTCTCTTCTGTCAGCTCCGAGCTTATAAACCTAGCACATACATTGGGGAGAGATAGTGATGCCTCATTATAATTAAACTTTATCGGTAAGTTCCGCCAGTCTTCTTGCACGATTCTAGAAGCGCTTCTCTGAATGACCACTAGTTGTAACATGCTAGATTTGATGTCTGATCTCGCATTTACAATAGCCTGATCGTACGTTGGTGAGAATTTCGTGCAATTCGATTAGGTAATTTCTGAGTCTTCTGTAAGCTAAACTGGCCAGATTAACCTTCTCTTTTTTTCATAAGTTCTGTCGTACAACCCTGGTACGAGCTTTGTGACCCTACCTTGGACACTTTCTATGGCGTGTTCGCCTTTTATGTATGAGCTCCAGATCTGGTTAGCGTATTCTAGTTGCGGTCTGATGGTGATGGTGAAGCTACGTCCGTGTACTCCATCGTATTTCTGATGACACCTATCATAGAATTAGTCATGTTTAGCTTTTCATTTAAGTGTGCGTCAAATGATATCTTGTCATCTTACTCGTGTCTATTACCACGCCTATAGCTTTTGCCTGATGAGATTGGCCCAGTACCTGGTATATTCGTATGAGATTGCACTGTACGCTGTTTACTGGCGATTTCCCGATTCTCATAGAATTACATTTACTTTGGCGAAAACACACTAGTCATTTGTATGCCCATGCTTGGATGATATATATATATATATATATATATATATATATATATATATATATATATATATATATATATATATATATATATATATATATATATATATATATATTCTTTTGGAACGGTGTGCAGCCATTCTTGTTGGCTACTGATCTAAATGCATTTGTATCGTCTTCAACAGGCATAAGAAGGTGTCAGCGTCAGCCATGTCGGGTAGATTAAGAAGGTGTCAGCGTTAGCCATATCGGGTAGATCATCAATGTAAATAACAAAAAAGTGGTCCAATGACTGATCCTTGCCACTTGGCACGTCATGCCACCGAGATATTTGCCCGTTTACAATGATTCGCACGGCGCTTTCTTTCTGGCAGGAAGTCCTTTATCCAATGTACATATATTGGCCATATCTTGTACATTTGCAGTTTGTGGGTACTTTATTGAAGGCTTTTATGAAGTCGCTGTATATTACGTCTGTCCACTCACCCGTATCTAAAATATCAGTTCAATTGTCTAAAGCATGGAGTAATGGGGGCACAATAGATCTTCCATTGATGAACCCGTATTGATGTTTGCTGAATATTTTATGCTCTTCCATGCGTTGCGTGATTATATTCTTATTTGAGTCAAGATGGAGGGAGGATGATGGGGAGGGGGGAGATTAGAGAGAGGGAGAGAGCGCGCTGAAGAGAGGAGCAGGGAGAGAGAAGAGAGAAAAGGGAGATGGAGAGAGGAAGGGAAGCATGTGTGCATGCGCGTGTGTACATGTGTGGTGTGTACGTATGCATGCACGTCTCTGTATGTTGTGTGTGAGATCTAGAATGAAATACAGGACCACGTTTCCCCATTGGACGAGGATATAATGACTACAGCTTTGAAATATTTGCTCTTCACGCCACTCCTATTTGTAAACAATATTCACTATCAGAAATAAACAATGCATGCATAACATGTCGTATTTGTGATATCCACAATTGTGAAAATTGTGTTTTATTATGCAAATGTTTACAATCATAATAATAATACAATAATATAAAACTATTACTCTGTGCAAATAAATTCATTAAAAATATTCGGATTTAGAGGTTATACAGAACGTCAATCTAATTTGTATTGCATGTGCTATCTCTGATATCTAGAATGACGCAATGAAACACGTGCTAGGTTACTGACACATGAGTCTGCTTCCATGCATAGAGCACATAACATGAGCGTGCAACACAAGCATCCAGAAACAGCATGCCACATGAACATACAGCATGGAGCAGCATCGGGATTATATAGGGGGCATGCATCGCGAGCATACAACATGGGGCATGCATCACGAGCATACATGGGTCATGCGTCACGAGCATACAACATGGGGTATGCATCACGCACATACATGGAGCATGCATCACGAGCATACAACATGCACTACAAATCAAATTCTATAGTTTCATAGATCTGATTTTATAAGATCTATATCTGGAACCTCCTGAATATAATGGATGGACTCTTGACTGAATGTCCTCGCTGCCTGCAGCAACGACTTTCTGTCAAATAGTTTTGAGAAATAATCAGCAGCTAGTTAACATATTTGCTTTTGCCTGTTTTCCATTCTAATATAAACACAACCATATACATACATCATGAATAAAGCAATCGCCTACCTGCACCGGGCATTGGATATTGGATTAGTAATTATTAGCATTAATAAGACGCACAGTTAGATTTGAGCAAATGACCACCTGACATTCAAGCCCAGTAACTCATTAACACTTTGATGTATAGATTTGGTAAAAACAAATGAAAATATTTACTTTCTGGATGCCATGTTTAATTGGAGGACAAGAGAAGACTATTTTGACAATTTACCACTGAAATGACTAGCTCAGATACAGAGGCCGTCATTTAACTGGTAAATGTTCGAAGACTACTGTTGGCCTGCAAATGAACATTCCTCAAAACCACTGCAGAGACCTGCTTCCCCATGAATGGGTTAAGACGGGTGGATGGGAAATCCCCTGTCTAATGAAACTGCCATCATGTGAATACCAGAATGCATGTTGGAGAGCAACTGAATTGTGTTAAGAGACGTTTGGCCATAAGCTACATGGCGGAATACTAAGGTGGTCATATAAGACAAGTTTGATGAAATTCAATTATAAAGTTAAAGGAATGAATGGTGCTAACCATTTTGTCCCTATCAAACAAATATTACAAATTCTCACTGATGTGAGAACATTGTAAAAAATATGCTGAAGAATGTTTTGAAATAAATTCAACGTGATGATGTCGTGATGATGTCGCTGCCTGCAGCAATGGCTTTCAGTTGATTTAATTAAGTATTCAACAGTATCCTGTATTATTAGCTTAAAATGGAGATCTTGAGATTTCAGCAATAAAAGAGTCAAAGCTCAAAGCAATGAATGAGTCTTTAGTAATGACTTCTTGGTTTTCTGTGCTTTTGGCCAACAACGGCCCTAATGCTATCGGTTCCAGCCGATTGCTCTTGGACCAAACATGTAAACAAGTCTCTTGCCTTCTACTCGGTCCAGGATTTTCTTTTTGTAGTAATACCTGTAAAATACAAAGAAAGACAGTTCTTGGTAAGGAAAGATGAAGGAACTTCTCACAGTTAGCCCAGGTAATGGATCTTTCCATTTTTAGTTAGGTCCTGCCCATCACTAGATAAGCTCCACCCACACCTCGCCGTGTTGGGATTGATCAATCCCCGAATGCCCTAACTATCAATTTCCTGAAAACTATACAGGGAAGCTGGTGACTATTTTGTAACTAATTTAACTGTATGGTGCCCAGTCAAATTAGTTTCAAAATATTCAACAGCATAGACCGTCTTCAAATATGCGTTCGTGACGTACTTATCGACGTCATTCAACACATCATGTAGTTGATCATGACGTCATATGGGTGGATACTCTGGAAAGGTAATTTGGCTAATGGTTTCTATTTAAGCTACATATAGACATAACCATTTCATCCATGAGAACCAAATACGACAAATTCTTTATGGCATATGACTATGACGCATATTTTGAAACTAATTTGACTAGAATGTGTTGCTCCCACTTGTATAAATAAAATTCAAAATCTTCAACGGTTTAGTTGCATGGTTGCATTGTCAAATTGAGTGACTGGGATATAAGGATTGTAATGGTTAAGTGATGAGTAAAACTAAAAACTTCTCCTTGTCTTTTGTCTCAAGTCAATCTTTACAATTAGTGATGAGTGGTTATTACTAACACCAATTGAAACAGCGGAAGTCTACAAGGCATTAAAAGCCCTTAAAATGGATGTGCATTCGGTCCTGATGGCATGAGCAATGTACTATTCAAATATGTAAGTGAACTTATCTCAAAACCGATCACGCATCCAAACAATTCAGTCTTTATGCACCATCTTCCAACCGATAATGTAGGCAAAGGCACCCTTATGGCGCTACCCATGCCCAAGAAGCCACCAGGCCCCGCAGCCAATCTGCGGCCATTGTTCTCCTCAATAGCATACAGAAAATCCTATCCAATGTTACCCTATGCTGCATCCGTGACAAGATAAATGACTTTACTGGATCATGTCAAAGTGGTTTTAATCGTGGACACCACTGTGCAGAAATGGTATGGGTTCAGTGCATGAATGTGTCAGTAGCCATGTCCAAACACTGGGATTTCCACAAAATGGTCATTGACATGTTTGTGAAGCTACATTTTGATTGTGACATCAGCTAACAAGTGATGTATTTGATAATGGCATCAGAACCATCTATTGCTGTACCATGATATAATCGTATCACCAGTTAACACAAACAACCAGGATGTATCGACACAATCCTGTGTACACTCTATATGAACCATCGTTAGAAAAGATGATCTACATCTTGATTGAGAATGGCAGCATATTGTCAGCTATGGTTAGTAGATAGAACATAGCAACAGTGCGAAAGCCAAGGTAATTTACAACACATATATCAAAATAACAAAGGGTAAGTTGTGGATTATCGTGCCGCACAGTAGAGCAAAATTATTAACCCTTACCACTCTGATGTAAAAAATTCAAATTTTCAAGTTAAATTAAAAGATGAACTGGTGTTCGTTTTTCAACAAAAATGGTCACTAGTTTCTTTGCTGTTGACACTAAAAGATAAAAAATTGATACCAGAGTGGGAAGGTTAAGGCAACATTAATTAACATTAAAAGCCATTAGTAAGCATATCACATGATTTAACATATGCTTTAATTAAGCATGTTGACAAATACGATTTTAGACCGAGATCCCCCACCATTAACTACTAGGCAGTATAAAGGCTGAAAACATGTTGATTCAATATGACAGTCATGAAAGATGGGATGTATATCAAACCAAGTAGCGTAGAAATCAGTCTTTTGCTTGCTAAATAGTTGTAGACCCTTACAGGTGGGTGCTTCACTGATGGTGTGAATATGTACGTCTCTGTGTAGTGATAGTGACTGGATATGGCTATGATGGTGGTGGTGGTGATGATGGCGATTGTTGATCACAATATCTCAATTCACCTTTCCAGGGTATCCATCCATCATCTGACCTCGTATGACGTCATAATCAGCTCAGCACGTGTATGATGACGTCATAAGCATTACGTCACAAAGGGTTTCATATAGACCAACCCGCTGCTGAATATTTTTGAAACTAATTTAACTGGGTGCTGTTGCTGCCTTAGGCAGCAAAAGAACCCAGTCAAATTAGTTTCAAAATATTCAACAGCTTATCTGTGTAGCTTTTTGAAATTGATAGTCAGGGTGTTCAGGGATCGATCGATCCCACCACGAGTGTGGAGCTTAGTTAGAGATGGGCGGGGCATAACTAAAACCGGAAAGGCCAATTGCTGTGATGAACACACTACCTCAGATAAGATATAAGATGTACATAAAGGGAAGAAATTCAGTCTCATGTTATCAAGTGTTGTCTCCCTTGATCGTTCAGATATTCCGAAATCAATTGGGTATCCACTTCATGTTAATAAACTGAAATATCCATCCAGAATACAAACTACATTACGCTGACATCAGCATTGTGTATCTGTCATGTGGTGATATCTTCAGATCCCTATACTCATAGACCAATGACCTCAATTTTAGTCGCCCATGTACTGAAATGTTTTAGCAAGCAAAATAATGACTTGTAAAATACAAAACTACCAATTATCATAAAGAAAGTAGAAGAAAGTAGTGGTGCTGTAGATATGTAAATTATTAGCGTTAGTGTGTTTAGCAATTATTAGTGACCTTTGAATATGGTAGCACACCAATGTGATGGGCACGTAGCTCTACATCCAGCCAATTGACCTGGCGCCAAACTGAAAGCAAAGCTTCTTTGGGAAACCTCTTGTTTTTGGTACAGCAGCAAAATAGCCTCTTGTGCGGAGAAACCTGGATGGTGTAGAAACATGTGCAAGCGCACTACAGTTATACGCATGAACAGCCAGCACCCATGCATTAGCTCTATACGCGTAACTATATACATGTTGATAAACGCATGCATAGGCACATCAAAAACAGCGAGCCAATGTAATTCTGAATAGTGAGAATGTGAGATACTGCAAAGCTAACTGAACATGTTTTCAAGATAAAATAAAATGTACCGGTACTGTTGAACAGTTTGCACTTAATTTGATTGGAAGCCATTGCTGCCTAATGACGAAAATAACAGGACTCACATCTGGTCAGATTCATGCTTACATGATGAAGCCGGCCAAAACCGGACTCTGCAGTGGGCTTGAGGAATGTCCATTTGCAGGTCGAGTGAAGATATTTTTGGAAAATTTTCTACTGGAATGACTGGCTCGGTTATTGCAGTGATAAATTTTCAAAAACAGTCTTCTCTTTGCCTACAAATGGACATTGAATAATGACATTTTCTTGAACAAATTCTCTAATTAAAGGGCTAATACTGAATGTTCTGTTTTGACCAATCATAGTTGTGCTTTATTGTGTCCTGGTGTATGTGATGCGCCACATTACCCTAACCCTTTAACGCCTAAATATTGTCAAGAAAATCGACACATTTGCTTATTGAATGCCAATTTGCATGCCATGCCATTTTAAAATGTACCACTGAAATGACTGGCTCCCTTATCGAGCCAGTCATTCCAGAGGTAAATTCTAAAAAAATAGTTTTTTTCTTGGCATGCAAATGAATATTCCTCAAGACCACTGCACGGACACGGCTGCTCCACTTAAACGTTATAGCGTGAATTCTGTGAGCATCGTCATGAGCCATCACATATAATGATAATAAACAGGCCATGCTAATGTTAGTGCTCCTCTGAAACTCCACATCATACATTTGTCCAAGATGTAACGGTCATTACAAATACATGCCATTGTTAACCTTTTAACACCCAAACCGGCTAAAATTGGCTTTTGTCCATTTCTGATGAAAAGAAGACAATGTTTGAAAATTTACAACTGGAATGACTGGCTCATTTATCGAGACAGTCATTCCATTTGTAAATTTTCCAAAAACTCTTCTCTTGGTCTGCGAATTGACATGTTATTTGAGGAAATTTAAATCTTCTTGAACAAATTTAACACTTAAAGGGTTAACACTAGAACCAGCAAGACAGACATTTATACACAAAGCAGCGTATTTCTTAATTAGTATCTAAAGAACATCTCTACCTTAAAGTTAGTAGGTCTAAATTAATTAAAATTTTCCCAAAAACAAATTATGGTATGTTAATATTTAAGTTACATTGGCGCTAAGAAAGTGTGATAAATATCCTTAGTTTGTGATATAGCTTTGAAATATGGCAAATGAAGTGAAGCATCACAGACAATGCATTGAAGACAGTGGTGCCATAGTATCTATCTCGCCTATTTCGCTTGTCTAATTACACATTTATAAGTTATGTGTTTAATATATGGCGCAATGATACTAGTATAATAAACTCTATCCGTGAACTGATTTCTCATCAATGTATTGATTGCTGTTTGACAAGGTTGTCACGCCGATAGATCATCAATGTAATAATTGCTGTTTGACAAGGTTGTCACACTGATAGATCATCAATGTATTGATTGCTGTTTGACAAAGTGGTCACGCCGATAGATCAATGTGTTGATTGCTGTTTGACAAGGTTGTCACGCTGATAGATCACCAATGTATTGATTGCTGTTTGACAAGGTTGTCACGCCGATAGATCGTCAATGTATTGATTGCTGTTTGACAAGGTTGTCACGCCGATAGATCGTCAATGAATTGATTGCTGTTTGACAGGTTGTCACGCTGATAGATCATCATGTATTGATTGCTGTTTGACAAGGTTGTCACGCCGACAGATCATCAATGTATTGATTGCTGTTTGACAAGGTTGTCACGCTGATAGATCATCAATGTATTGATTGCTGTTTGACAAGTTGTCACGCCGATAGATCAATGTATTGATTGCTGTTTGACAAGGTTGTCACGCCGATGAATCATCAATGCATTGATTGCTGTTTGACACGGTTGTCACGCCGATAGATCATCAATGTATTAACTGCTGTTTGACAAAGTTGCTACGATCATCAATGTATTGACTGCTGTTTGGCATGGTGTCACGCAGATAGATCATCAATGTATTGACTGCTGTTTGACATGGTGTCACGCAGATAGATCATCAATGTATTGACTGCTTTTTGACAAGGTTGTCATGCAGATAGATCATCAATGTATTGATTGCTGTTTGACAAAGTTGTTACGATCATCAATATATTGACTGCTGTTTGACAAGGTTGTCACGATCATCAATATATTGACTGCTGTTTGACAAGGTTGTCACGATCATCAATATATTGACTGCTGTTTGACATTGTTGTCACGCCGATAGATCCGCTGATAGGTCCGTATTGTGATGAAATATGTACATTACTTTCATGGATAATTAATCTCTAACTCTGATGGGTAATCAAGTTTTAACTCTTACCATTCTGGTTTCAAAATTCTAAATCTTCAAATTAAATTAAAAGATCAACGGTCGGCCGTTTTTTGACAAATTTGGTAGTAAGACAGCCACGAAAATATTTTGTAAATAATTCGTCCACGAAAATTGTTGGAAAATGTACATAGGCCTAACTTTGTTTACTACTGATACAGTACAAGATAGAGTGCTTACACCGGAGTGGTAAGGGTTGAAGCAGTGCGGATGTACAGTGTACAGTCAAGTACGACATGAGCAAACAATGTATTTCATTCGCTTCGTTTGCAGAAATATAAATGATATTTCCTTCACAACTGTCAAGAAATAGTCTGTTTGCACAGGTGGTACAGGCCTGTAGACAGCACATGTATACTTAGAAATCATGCATACTGGGTGCAGACAGCACAAGCGTGTCACGAACCTCATGGCCCTGCTCAGTTTCTCATACGTCATGGTCGGATTCTCCTTATGTCTGCCCCACATCTGAGCCACCCGGTCCGACTTCATGATACGGAACACGCCCAGTTTTTTGTCTTCCCAGCGTATTAGTGAAGGGTTGTATTGTGGGTCATTCAGTGTGTCACGGATAAACTGCCATAAATGGCCACCTAGGTGAGAAGAGATTGATTAAAATTAAAATCTAAATTCTATTTTAATTCAGTGACTTCCTCTTGTTTAATATCAAGAGCTGGCGATGCGGCATGAGAGGTGATCCATGCAGGGATCCATTTATAGCCAAGCCACACCGACATTTTGCGTGTGTTAGAATTGATTTCTGCACTTTGAATGCTGAAGTTCCAGAATTCCAATTTCAAGATTATTATACAGGTAAGCTGTTAAATATTTTGAAACTAATTTGACTGGGAGCTGTTTGGTTCAGCAAAAGATTTGAGCTGCCATGTAGTTCTAGCTAACATATCCAGGCTCCAGTCTTTCAGTCTCCTATCCTCCTCCTAGAGAAGAGGTTATTATGATTTATTGGTACATTCTTAATACATGAATACATTAATGGACCTTGCCAAGTTTATCCATCCATCATATGATGTCATAATCAACTATGTGACGTGTAAGATGACATCATAATCATGACATCATGAATGACTGGATGTAGTCCGTCTTTAAGGCTTAATAGTACGACACATTGTACGAATTGTATGCCTTTACGATTTAATAAATAGTCTGTGGAATATTTTGGAACTAATTTGACTAGACACTTGCTGCCATAACCAGCAACAGTGTCCAGTCAAATTAGTTTCAAAATATTTAACAGCTTACCAGTATAATTTTCTGGAAAGTGATAGTCAGGGAATTCAGAGATTGATCGATACCAACGTGGATGAGGTGTGGGTGGAGCTTAGATAGATGGGCGGGGCATAGCTAAATTGGAAAGGTCCATGGCATAGCACTTCCTATCACTGAGGATTGGTCAGTGAAGCAGCAGAATATGTTAACATTTTTGTAACTGACAGAGGATTAGTTATTCACCTTTTCCAGGACGCCTTCCCCTATTGCTCCTTGGTGTTTCCATGACTGGTCCCGCATCAGTCTTTATGAAGGATTTTACCATTGGATCATCATTTTCTGATGAAGAGGTGTTTGATAACAATGGTGATCTTGAACGCGGAGTTGATGACACACTTGAACATGAGTCGAACCTTAAGCGTGCATCTGGAGTGGACACACATGTCAATGAATCTGCCGATGTGGAATGTGGAGTTGATGAGAATACATTTGTAAGCGGGTCCACACTTCTGTGTGAAGTTAATGAAGATACATTTGAAACCGAGTCTGATCTTGAACGCGAACTTGATGAGGAGACACTTGAAATTGAATCTGAACTTGAATGTGTTGTCATTGAAGACATACTTGAAAATGAGTCTGATCTTACATGTGGGGGGCTGGCTGGGGTCATTCCTGAAACAAGAGAATCCACTGTCCCAGCATGATCCACAGTTACACGCCTATAGTCTGCTAGATAACTCTCTGATGAAGAATCGAGTTCTTCTTCATTGTCGCTTATGTCTATCTCCAATTCTGAGTTGCTGGAATATGCAGAATCTGACAGAAGGCATTGTTGTGTTTGGTGCTGATCGAGTCGTTCGTCGTTTTTATGGTGGTTTTGCAATTCCTGTTGCAATTTCTCAAGTGATGGCATGCCAAAATTAGAGAAATCTGTGTCAATGTCATAGAAATTACTTCCCATACGGACTGTTAAAGGTATATTTTCACCACCGTCAAATGGAGATGTATCATCTTGGGATGGTAACAATCGATCATAGACTGAAAAAGGAAAACAGATAAATTATGTTGATGACATCTTTGTCTTGGCAATTTAGTATGTGACAAATATTTATTGGACGGGTTCAATATTATGAAGTCTGAGTTATCAGATAAGAGAAAAGATAATACAAGAGCAATCAGAGACAGTAGACACCCACTTCACTTGTTTCAGTTATGTTTTAAGAAAATATTAGAATTTTCAGGATTTCTTAGATTTCCTCAACAGATTATTACAGGGTCTGGAATTCTACCCACACTCGTTCTTTCCCAACCAATAATTTCAGAGATATCCATGGATCCACAATCTGGTCCAGATCCGGGTTTTTTAAAATTCCAGGTCATGGTGACTATCTGGACATCCTCTTTGGCGTAATACCATTTCTTGTGTTATAATTTGAACCAATCCAGGTCAGTATAGTTTAGATACAGATTCATACACACACGACACAGCAGACGAACGGATGGATGGATGGATCATGGATGACTGGACACAAATTCAATAACTTCAGTTGACATGGGGTTGTAATCGTAGTACAAACATACAGGCACACAGGGAATACTTACCTAGGGATTAAAATATCAAAAAACTGTTAATGACACACACATTTTGAAAATGTCAATAAAATCTTGACATATGACTCCACTCAATTGAATGTAGCCGAACTGCCAATGGCATCATTGATTGGTCTTGGTGCTACTCTGATGGTTCTCCCAACTCAAGTCATACTTTGACAGTCTAGAAAATGTGTCAGCATGGGAGGCAGGTTTCCTTACTTATAATTACCACTCAAGTGAAGTGGGGTGTGTGATAAAGATGTTTAGAAACAACGCAGCATCATACATGTACAATGGCTGTAAACAATGGACCGATCCGATCTGTAACTCAAGTATATGACGTCATAATCAATAATCATATGCAGGCTGGAGAAACAATACATAGACACAATACTTAGTGAGCATCTAGCTCCGTCATGAACATCGAAATGTTCGTCATGTGTACGAATCGGATGTCTTTACTATTTAATCAATATTATCGTGAATATTTTGAAACTAATTTGACTCTGTGGTGTTGCAGCAACAGCACCCGGTCAAATGACTTTCAAAATATTCAACTGCTTACCTGTATAGTTACCTTGAAATTCGGATTCTTAGAATTCAGGATTCAAAATATTTAAATTGACTCAAACAGGCATAAAGAGTGGGTGGAGCGTAGCTAGAAATGGGCGAGGCAGAGCTAACCAGTCATTTAAGTGATAGATTTTCAAATATATTCTCATGGTCTGTAAATAGA
Source organism: Chaetoderma sp. LZ-2023a (assembly GCA_034401795.1). NCBI lineage: Eukaryota > Metazoa > Mollusca > Caudofoveata > Chaetodermatida > Chaetodermatidae > Chaetoderma > Chaetoderma sp. LZ-2023a. Next base: position 29,229,892 of record CM067370.1, on the reverse strand, counting down.
GAAAGATGAAATTATGTTTAACAAATTTGCGGATTAAATGGTTAATAATTGCTGACCTCACCTTTACTATCACATGCCACTACTTCCTGATCTCTGGGAGGCAGAAAGGATGAGACCATATCAGCAAATAAATCCATGTCTGGGGCATAAAATGTTGCTGTAATAAAGAAAACAGGTAAGCTTCTTGTGAATGTTATAAAGTGACATTGTGGTATCTATGCTTCTGGTACTAACGTTAATAACATGTCAATTAGCTCACAGATATACCCATTTACACAGAATATTCATCTATCCATTGATCCATTTATCCAAAGATCCATCCATCTATTCACTAGTCCATCTTATCAATTCATCAAACAATACATCAATATGCCAGCTATCGATATATCCTTTATTCCATCTATCCATCCATTTATCCACCAATCTATTCACTCACACAACTATTCATTCATTCATTCATTCATTCATATACCAATTCATTCATTCATTCACTTAACTATTAATTAATTAATTAATTAATTAATTCATTCATTCATTCATTCATTTCACTCAACTATTTATTCATTCATTCATTCATTTATTCATTCATTCAATCATGTATTCATTAATTCATCGACTCACTCAGCTATTCATTCATTCATTCATTCATCCAGCTACCCTTCAGATGGCCAGCTATTTAATCACTGCTTTTTAAGCCAGTTAAATTTAGTATGATTAACACTTATCTTACCCTCGTCTACAGGCAGAGCCTGTATTCCAAGGTGGAGAGTTGCACCGAATAATGGATCCCTCCTTTCAAACTCCTCTAATGTCATTGCCCGAAGCTCTGCAGCGGTCACACCATGAAATGCCTTATAGCGAAGCTGTGATATGTTCTGGTGACTTGTACCAGCGATGAAGAACAGTATATCGCACACTTCACGTGATGTCCAGTTCTCTGGGTGCATGAAGGTCCAGCTACTGCAGTATGAGGGTCCGTACAGAGACATTAATTCAGAAGGTAGATCTGTAATACAAATAGAAATGGTGAAGGGAAAACTAACATTATTTTCCAATATACTACAACTACTTCAACCTGATTGAAAGAGCACTCATAATGGCCCTTTCCAGTATTAGCTATGCCACGCCCACCTCTAGCTAAGCTCCACCCACCCGTCAACGTGTTGGGATTGATCGATCCCTGAATGCCCTAACTATCAATTTCCTGAAAACTATACAGGTAAGCTGTTGAATATTTTGTGACTAATTTGACTGGGTGTTTTTGCTGCCTATGTTTAGATTCAAAATATTCAACAGACTATTTATTAAATAGGAAAGACATAATTCGTACAGCAACGGATAGTCCGTCTTCAAATATGCGTTCGTGACGTACTTATCTACGTCATTCATGATGTCATAATGATGTCATTCATTATGATATCATTCTACACGTCACGCAGTTTATTATGACGTCATAGTATGGATGGATAAAGGTGAAAGGTGCATGAGGTGGTGGATGCATGATGGTTCCTCAGAAGAGGTGCTTAGAAGATCAAAGGCTTTAAAGAAGTGCCATACGTTGTCCATACGAATCATTTCGTTATGCGTGGCAGATAGAAAACCACACCGGTGCGTGTGCGTGTGCGTGTGCGTGTGTGTGAAAATGATATAGGTAATCATCGTTAACAAAAGATTGTTTCTTCTCATAAGTTTTCATATGTTTAATTTTCATTTCAATCAGTATATTTTTCGGTATCAGGGAGTTCCGTAGTAGTAGTAGTAGTAGTAGTAGTAGTAGTAGTAGTAGTAGTAGTAGTAGCCGAAGCAGCAGCAGTAGTAGTAGCAGTAGCAGCAGCAGAAGCAGCAGTAGCAGTAGTAGCAGCAGCAGTAGTAGTAGTAGTAGTAGTAGTAGTAGTAGTAGTAGTAGTAGTAGTAGTGGTGGTGGTGGTGGTGGTGGTGGTGGTGGTAGTGGTAGTAGTGGTAGTAGTAGTAGTAGTAGTAGTAGTAGTAGTAGTAGTAGTAGTAGTAGTAGTAGTAACAGCAATAGGTGTAGCAGTAGTAGTAGTAGTAGTAGTAGTAGTAGTTGTTGTTGTTGTTGTTGTTGTTGTTGTTGTTGTTGTAGCAGTAGTAGCAGCAGAAGCAGCAGCAGTAGGAGCAGCAGCAGCAACATAAGCAGCAGTAGCAGTAGCAGTAATAGTAGTAGCAGTAGGAGCCGTAGTAGTAGCAGCAGCAGAAGCAGGTGAATCAGCGGCAGTATCTAACCTTGGCTAGCAAACGTTTCTGTAAATGAAGGTAGTAATCCTTGTGGTGATGGTGGCTGTGGAAACACTTTCTCTGGATAAGAGCTGGACAGACTAGCATTGGGAATTGGAGAATCGTACATGGAAACTTCCTGATCAAACATAATCCCCAGGTCCTCAGGCTAGATTGAAGATAAACAATAAAAGAAATAGGGGGCCTACACGTTATTAGGCGTTTATGTAATAAATCGGGTAGGCGATTTTTTTTATTTTCAACGAAAAATTAAAAAATTTGATTTATTTGATTTAAATACGATTTATTTTATGTAAATCAGATTTTTTAATTATTTTAGCATTATGAAAAACACATTTGACCAACAGATGCATATGTCATTATGAAATTCTGTATGCCATGATTACGTCACTGAATAGGCCTCTCAACGTTTAGTTAAGTTTAATTAGCAAAGCACTAAGACTAATTATTCATTACAAAATCAAGCATTTTCTAACTACATGTAAATCTCATTTCAGTTTATTACATATGCTGTGTATTGTGGCGCATGTATGTGTGCCTACATGTACTTGAAAAACTAGATCTATTTATGTATCGCTTAACAAATGGCTATCTGGATGAGTGCCCCTGGAGAACCAATGACCTGCGCTACTTGGCATTAGTAAGATCAATCAGACAGTTTTCTCATAGAAACTGATTTTCAAAATATTTGCTTGGTCGCCATAATGGTCTTTGCATTTCAGCAAATTTCAATAGGGATCCTTCCATGTCCCCATAGCATACCCGTTCCGAATGCATTTCCTTCAACCATTCAAAGCTACAGAGCTATCCCATATAAACCGATTTTTAAGATGGGCATCCGTCAGACATATTTTCAAGGTTTTTCATAATTCAATCAAATCTAAGTAGTGCTATTACATGGAATGCAATATTCAAGGTGGCTATTTTGGATTTTATATCCATCCACAGTAGGCCTATTTATATTTCCCTGTAGATGTTTGCCGAAACTAGTCTAAATTGTAATGACATCACACTTGCATAGCAATTGATTTGATATGAAATGTATTTAAATTGGATAACCAGATTAATTCCATGGTTAGTCTAAAAAATAACTTACATACTTATTGTTAGATAATCTAGTGATGTAACTAATACAGACAATAGACTTTTCCACTTTATCCATCATATGACGTCATAATTAACTACGTGACGTGCAGAATGACATCCTAATCAATGACGTCATTATGGCGTTATGAATGACGTAGATAAGCACGTCACGAATGCATAGTTGAAGACGGACTATGCGGTGTTGTACGAATTGTATGTCTTTACTATTTAATAAACATTCTGTTGAATATGTTGAAGCTAATTTGACTGGCCTATGGCAGCAACAGCACCCAGGCAAATTACTTTCAAAATATTCAACAGCTTATCTGTATGGTTTTCTGGAAATTGATAGTCAGGGGGTTCAGGGATCCATCGATCCCAACACGAGCGAGGTGTGGGTGGAGCTTAGCTAGAAGTGGGCGGGGCTTAGCAAAAACTGGAAAGGTTCGTTAAGTGAACAGACGTTGTCTGTTGAACATGCAAATTGTTACAGCAAATTGGGAATGTAATTTGCAAGAAAATTGGGAATGTAATTTGCAAGATTAACAACTTGATGATATAAGATCTATATATAGCTAAGCAGCTTAGTTCAGTAGCTAATGAAGAAGTCGTGCAAAAGCTGCACATAGCTTTCAGCTGCATTGGTGAATTGGTGATTTCCATGTTATACCCTATTCTAACGGTTGCCATGGTAACTCCACATGATCTATCTCTGATATTATTAACATGAAACATGCTGAATGTTGTACGCATTATACATGTCACTAATTTGTATGATAGAGAGTTATCTAAATTTGGGAAGCTTTCTTGTATTTTGCCAATATTCTGACTCTCACCAATATTAAGATAAGATGTTAGTGGAGTGTTGTAAATAATTTTAATATATTTCATTGAAAACTAATATAAAGTCCTGAACATCAAAAAACAGATTAGATCCTTTAACACAATTTAACTAGAATAAAGTTGATTTATTTTTAAGAAATAACTTTTTCCCAAAAGAATTATTGTATTATTTTCATCACTCTATTGATGATACATTATTTTCATCACTCTATTGATGATACATTATTTTCATCACTCTATTGATGATACATTATTTTCATCACTCTATTGATGATACATTATTTTCATCACTCTATTGATGATACATTATTTTCATCACTCTATTGATGATACATTATTTTCATCACTCTATTGATGATACATTATTTTCATCACTCTATTGATGATACATTATTTTCATCACTCTATTGATGATACATTATTTTCATCACTCTATTGATGATACATTATTTTCATCACTCTATTGATGATACATTATTTTCATCACTCTATTGATGATACATTATTTTCATCACTCTATTGATGATACATTATTTTCATCACTCTATTGATGATACATTATTTTCATCACTCTATTGATGATACATTATTTTCATCACTCTATTGATGATACATTATTTTCATCACTCTATTGATGATACATTATTTTCATCACTCTATTGATGATACATTATTTTCATCACTCTATTGATGATACATTATTTTCATCACTCTATTGATGATACATTATTTTCATCACTCTATTGATGATACATTATTTTCATCACTCTATTGATGATACATTATTTTCATCACTCTATTGATGATACATTATTTTCATCACTCTATTGATGATACATTATTTTCATCACTCTATTGATGATACATTATTTTCATCACTCTATTGATGATACATTATTTTCATCACTCTATTGATGATACATTATTTTCATCACTCTATTGATGATACATTATTTTCATCACTCTATTGATGATACATTATTTTCATCACTCTATTGATGATACATTATTTTCATCACTCTATTGATGATACATTATTTTCATCACTCTATTGATGATACATTATTTTCATCACTCTATTGATGATACATTATTTTCATCACTCTATTGATGATACATTATTTTCATCACTCTATTGATGATACATTATTTTCATCACTCTATTGATGATACATTATTTTCATCACTCTATTGATGATACATTATTTTCATCACTCTATTGATGATACATTATTTTCATCACTCTATTGATGATACATTATTTTCATCACTCTATTGATGATACATTATTTTCATCACTCTATTGATGATACATTATTTTCATCACTCTATTGATGATACATTATTTTCATCACTCTATTGATGATACATTATTTTCATCACTCTATTGATGATACATTATTTTCATAACTCTATTGATGATACATTATTTTCATCACTCTATTGATGATACATTATTTTCATCACTCTATTGATGATACATTATTTTCATCACTCTATTGATGATACAGCCTTTCTCACATTTAATGAGGAAAATCTGATTAAAGATTACTTCAGATTTAATTTTTTAAATGTTGGTTTAAATCAGTAATTAAAAAAAAAATCAATTGATTTAAATCGCAATTTAACTATGTGAAACCAGCCAACACGCATTGATTTCATGTTATCGTCGGTGTCATGGTATAAGGCTCCTTCAGCAGGCTCTACTAAGTAGAATGTAGACAGTAATGCCGAACATATAGCATATGCATATAGGATGCAGCAAGCAAATAATAAAATAATATTTCTTTGGATGTTTATTTTGCGTCATACATGATGCCAATTGATGAATCTGTGCACTCACGAGAGGGATCCAATCTATCGATCAATTATATGACGTCATGACCAACTACGTCACGTGTAGGCTAACGTCATAATCAATTACGTCATGAATGTCGTAAAAGTCATGATTGACGTAATTAGATCCCTCATAAATTCTTAATAGTCCGGCAAGCTGTACGAATTGTATGTCTTTACTATTTAAGAAACATTCTGTTGAATATTTTGAAACTAATTTGATTGGGGGTTGTTGCCGCTATAGGCAGGGTTATAGTAACTTACCACAGGTGAGATCTGTTGATTTCTCAACATTTTGCCGTCGTAATTATCCGGCCAAGCTGAAAAATAAAACAGGACAATTTTGATCAAGACCAGCTGCTATTTGGAATATAATCCCCTTGATTACCTGTGTCAAAGATGATATTTACCAGCTTCTGACTATTAATTTGAAAAGAAATATTACTAAGAATCGCTGATGTCACATTTGCGATTTTCAATCATATTCCTTTTCAGTCAAACCTTTCTTTAAAAAACTGCCAACAGGTTTCATATAATAACAACAACAGCAATACCTCCGCAAAGTGAAAACAACCGGCATACAAAACAACGCTCGGTGGACGATTTTGCATACAAGCCAGCAAATCTTCATAGCTTGTTCACGTTAGGATGTTTAACATTCGAGTTTAATAATTGAAAGATTCGTTATGGTTCATTGAGAATACGACGGTTAATTACCTGCACAATATCGTGTATGAATAGCTAGTGGCCTAATATAAAGCTAATGGTACTAGTGATTACTAAGCGGGAACACAAGGGGAATTCCCCTAACAAACACACCTAGCTCCAGCGTATATATCGGTTACTCCCCTCTACACATACCCCGGCCCGGCTAAATGGGTGTGGTGAACGTGAATCACAAAATGCGCAGTTAAATTCTGCAATCACTGAAGCAGAAATGGGGAAACCGAACCACTGTAAGGAATCTGCGAGTGATGAGATATTAAATGAATATATTAAATCAACTCAAGATACTATCATACCAATGTATTGGATACTATTCAATCAAATAATTAACACTGGGGTTGTGCCAGAAGTCTGGACATTGGGACTAATTAAACCCATCTATAAAGGGAAGGGATGTATCAACGAGCCAAAAGAATTACAGGCCTATTACCCTAGCTAGCTGCCTGTGAAAATTGCCCACTTCTATCCTAAGCACACGCGCCAAGACTTACCTAGAATCACAAGGCATCCTAGACGAAGCACAAGCAGGTTTTTGACACGACAACATCACATTGGAACATATTTTCTCTCTACACTCGCTGACACAAATATTTAATAAATCTAAAAGAAAGCTATTTCGCGTGTTTATTGATTTAGAAAAGGCATTTGACACAATGTGGAGAGAGGCATTATGGGATAAGCTAATACAGCAAAATATTACGGGGAAAGTACTAGCAGTCGTGAAAAATATGTATGAAAATATAAAATCCAAAATAATACTTAACGGAGAACTTTGTCCCCGACATTGTGCGTGTACGGCAGGGTGAAGGTTTATCTCCCATCCTGTTTAGCCTATATACCTTAAAGATCTAACACAGTACATTGAAACCAAACAGTGCAATCGAGATAAAATTGTGGAAAATTTAACGGTGTATATGAAAATCTTAGCACTATTATTTGCCGATGATAGTGATTTTAGCTGAGCAGAACACGGACCTCCAATTAATGCCAAACGAGTATTATAAATACTGCACATTGTGGAATTTAACGGTAAACACAGACAGAAGCAAAATAATGACATTTTCCCGAAGGACAATTCACCTTTCCAGAGTATCCATCCATCATTAGACCTCATGTGACGTCATAATCAACTCATCGTGTGTATGATGACGTCATAATCATTACATCACAAAGGGTTCCATATAGACCGTCACCAAATTTTAAATGGTCCGACACGTTGTATGAATTATATCTCTTTGTAATTCTTTGCTATTTAATAAACATGCTGTTGAATATTTTGAAACTAATTTCACTGGGCGCTGTTACTGCCTTAGGCAGCAACAGCACCCAGTTAAATTAGTTTCAAAATATTCAACAGCTTAACTGTTTAAATTTCAGAGATCGATCGATACCAACACGAGCGAGGTGTGGGTGGAGCTTAGCTAGAGATGGGCGGGGCATAGCTAAAACCGGAAAGGTCCATTCAGAACAATTTACAATAGGTGGGAGAGATTTGAAGATAATTTAAATCTACAAAAACTGTACAAAATTTTACAAGAAACGGTCGATTCATTAACACAATACAAAGCTTAAAGGAACAAAGTTAAAAAATCTATGTGTGGATTACACCGTCCCATCGTTAATATCAACCTACCACTAGACTGCCAATTGACACTTCAATGTCACAATTTTACCAATAGCAGTCTATGGTGGCGAAATATGGGTCTATGAAAACTACCAAATTTTGGAACAACTGCATTGTGACTTCATAAAGCATATATTAAAAGTAAAGAAGGCTACCCGACGGCCACGGTATATGGTGACTTATGGAGATACGCTATTGAAGTCACCATTATGTTAAAATGTTAAGTTTCCGGGCCTTCGTCGTCAGGGGTAACGACAACAAAATCTCCTCTAAGTTGTATAACTATATGGATAAACACTACACGGCGGAATGGTGCAGCGTATGTGGGTTACAAGTATTGAGGCTATTTTGAATAGTACAGGATTCGGTTACGTATGGACAGCTAAAATGATTACAAATAAATTGACTATTATTAAACAAACTAAGCAAAGATTAATAGACCAGTACATCAAAAATGGGGAGGAGAGCTGAATAGATCATCGAAATGTGTAACATCCATCATATTTAAATCTACCTGGGGCAGATAGAGTACCTAACAAAGCTAAACGACTCTAACAGAATAACACTGTGTAGATTTAGATTATCAAACCATCGGCTTCCAGTAGAAACAGGTAGTTGGAGTAATATAAAACGAATAGAAAGAAAATGCCCCAATGCATATTCCAAAACTCGTCTAAGCAGTCCAATGTATACTTGAAGTTTGATTTCTTCGGAACAGAATGAGAAATTTCTCCAGAATAGTCAAGTTCTGTGTACGTTAGTAAGAAATGTTCTGTTGAATATTTGGAACATAATTGGATTAGAAGGCATTGTTGCCTTAAGGAGCAATGTTTTCCAATCCAATTCTGTTCAAAACATTCAACCATACGTTATGTTTTGTTTTGTAATCGTGAGTATTTCTGAGCTGGACTGTATCTATTTTGAGATACTATCATTATGAACTGCAGCGCCACCTGGCGTCATGGCTACATTTCTACAACAGATTTAGGCTGGGGAATTATATTATTTCACCAGATTTCTATGATAACTCAGAACTACAATGTGATTGGCTAAACATCTACACTATTCAAAAGAGAATATCTCCAGTTAATTGAAATTTGTAACCAAGTTTATTAAAACACAGTCAAAAATACATGGGCAGATATATAGCCTATTGAAGAGTTGTTTTACTGAAGCTGAAACTATCTCGCCTTCATGACAAACTCTAGTAGTTAGTCAGGGCCCATATTCCCCGAAACTATTGATGGCTAGCGATATCGTTACACCCATTGCTTTATTATGATGTAACGATATCGCTAACATAACGAGAGCTTCGGGAACATCGGCCTAATGATCTGTTAAGAGCCAGCTGATCATATTCAACATAGTTGTAAATAATACGCTACGTGACTGCACTGCTTGCATGACTGCATCTGCGATATAAACTTTAGCCTATATAATCCCTGTTTTGAGGTGGACCAGTTTCAGCTAATGGCGTCATCACATTAAAAAAACTACCCTGATAACGCAGCTTACTGGGCCGATACTGAAAGTATCGGCGCCGTACCGGCCCAGCATGGGCCCAGTAAGCCGCGTTATCCGGGTATAGCACATATAAGTGCATTTTTATACATGTAGTTAGCGATATGAAAGCTGGCTAAAATGTGGTGTAACGTGTTCCATTGATGAAAGAATGTAATTAAATTACTTAATGCAACGTAAAAAGTGTTGTATCGTAGCTTTCTGAAACAGTTACAACATTTGCTGAATCCTATCTTGTCTTTCAGTAAGTATGCTTTTACTACAATACCGACATGTACTACTTTCCTCCTCCAATGTGCTTCCATGCACATACATCGGTATCAAAGTAAAACTGTGTAATATTGCCATCAAATTCAGTGAACAAGAATTCACCTTTCCAGTTTATCCACCCATCATATGACGTCATAATCAATTAAGTGACGTGTAGCATAAATGATCCCATATAGTCCGTCTGTAACGCTTAAAAATCCGACACATACGAATTGTATGTCTTTGCTATTTAACAAACATGATGTTGAATATTTTAAAACTAATTTGACCGGGTGGGCAGCAACATTACCCAGTCGAATTAGTTTCAAAATATTCAACAGCTTAGCTGTATAGTTTTCTGGAAATTGATAGTCAGGGAGTTCAGAGATCGATCGATCCGAACACGAGCGTGGTGTGGGTGGAGATTAGATAGAGATGGGCGGGGAATAGCTAAAACTGGAAAGGTTCATTGTAACACACACCCATTATGCATGTTTCTAGGCTCACCTATATCTGTTCACTCTTGTTCCTAGTGTTCTAATAAACAAAGGTAGATTGCTTCAGGGGTCCCACAGGCTTTCCTCCCACCTAATTCTTTTTTATCACATTTTAATTACATTTTAGAAGCATGAGATCATGGTAGGCCTACACTAAATTCTGAATTACAAACCATGTGGCTAAAATAATTATTATATAGTTATATATCAGAGATGAAAGTGGGAAAGCATTGAAAAACCTGAAAAACTATCTTATACATGACATAGTAGCAAAAGTCCACTTTGAACACACGTTTAACCATGTAGGATTAGCCTGAAATGTGTTTCTAAAAACCTGAATTCAGGCAAAAACCTGAAAACTTTCATCTCTGATATATATGTGCGCATGGTCTGCCATACCTGCATGGGGAAGTTGGACAATAACAAATTCAATGGGTTTTCAAGGAAAATTTAAATTCGGGCTAAATTCAAGTCCTTTCGGGGGCCTCGAAATTGCAATATACTTTTTCAATGAATTTCAAGGTTGTGGGAATCCTGTTCTTCGAGGGTTTAATTCACAATGCACACAGAATAAGCATAGTGATGGTATATAAGTTAATGCGTGTATGACAGAGTATGGCGAGTGTGACGATACATCTGCATGCTAAATTTAGGAGAACAAATAGTATCAAGTAGAACCAAATCAGACAATGCAGGCTTATATGTTTAAAAGGAACTGATCACGGATAAGTGTTAATGCAAACCATTGTTTTAATCATTGCATATCATACAAATTTTTAAATGATATGATTTGGCCAATGTCTGGCCAGTTTTCGATACCCAGCATACAGTAGTAATCTTTCAGAACAACATGCAATAAACATCACAGAAACATGCTGAACAACATGTAATAAACATCACGGAAACATGCTGAACAACATGTAATAAACATCACAGAAACATGCTGAACAACATGTAATAAACATCACAGAAACATGCTGAACAACATGTAATAAACATCACGGAAACATGCTGAACAACATGTAATAAACATCACGGAAACATGCTGAACAACATGTAATAAACATCACGGAAACATGCTGAACAACATGTAATAAACATCACGGAAACATGCTGAACAACATGTAATAAACATCACGGAAACATGCTGAACAACATGTAATAAACATCACGGAAACATGCTGAACAACATGCAATAAACATCACAGAAACATGCTGAACAACATGCAATAAACATCATCAGAAACATGCTGAACAACATGTAATAAACATCACAGAAACATGCTGAACAACATGCAATAAACATCACAGAAACATGCTGAACAACATGTAATAAACATCACAGAAACATGCTTGAAATATTTAATATGTTTGTGTTCGTGTATCTAATGCAGGAATCCAGTTTTAGTTACGCCCCACCCATCTCTAGGTAAGCGTCACCCGTTTTGGGATCGATCTATCGCTGCATTATCCGAATTTCAATTTCCAGAAAACTGTACAGGTAAGCGGTTGAATATTTTGAAACTAATTTGACTGGGTGTTAGGCAGCAACAGCACCCAGTTAAATTAGTTACAAAATATTCAACAGACTGTTTATTAAATAGTAGACATACAATTCATACAAAAAACTTAGTTCGTTGTCAATTCACATTTCCAGAGTACCCACCCACCCATCATATGACGGCATAATGAACTGCGTGACGTGTACAAGGACGTCATAATGAATGACGTCGATAAGTACGTCACGGACGCATATTTGAAGACGGTCTATGCGTTGTTGTACAACTTGTTTGCTTTTACTATTTAATAAATATTCTGTTGAATATTTTGAAACTAATTTGACTGGGCGCTGTTGCTGCCACAGCTTCCCTGTATAGTTTTCAGGAAATTGATAGCTACGGCATTTGGGGATCGATCAATCCCAACACGGCGAGGTGTGGGTGGAGCTTAGCTAGTGATGGGCGGGGCATAGCTAAAAATGGAACGGTCCATTAAGCGTTAGTAACGAACTTTTCTCCGCCATTGATTATGCCGCCATGCTATACGTTACGTATTTGATCATGATTGATTGATTGATGGGTGGCGTGTAAATACTATCACAATTCATAAAGTCAAAGTACTTAAATAGGAAAATCACTGGGTGTTTTGCAGCAAATCTGAGTGGATATATACAGTACAGTTTAGAAATTAAGTTTGTACGTTTCCAATATATATATAATTAATATATGGGGACTTAGGTAGCAGTGGCTTCCAATCAGATTAGTTTCAAACTACCGTACTCAAATCTCTTTACTACAATAGGACTAGTAGTCGCCTATGCATGCTATTATAGTATATATTTTGCATGTTTATACGTTAGAGATTAAAAGATGTAGCCTTGATAAGAACGTTTTGATGGGTAATCCGCCCATGTTAAATATTAAGGACACGTAAACATATAGATATTTTTAGTAGCGTGAATATTTTGTAATTTTTAATACATTACTTAAAAGTTAAACCTTGGTTATTCTGAGTGGATATGCGCCGATTGTCAGATTGGGAAATATATCACGAAGAAGTCTCTCAAATCGCGACGGGATAACTATAAAACTTACTTTTTGTGAATTTCTCTGTCCCAAAGGGGAGGTTTTGAGATACGGAGCTTTAAACATTTGTAATTATATGATTCTATACTATAAAATAAACGCTGTTACACCCTGAAATAATGCTTTTTTACTTTGGTATTTACTTAGTAGTTCGCCCTAAGACTGTTTTGTCACAAATGGCATGCAACACAATCTGGCCCGCCTAAAAGCCTCTGACTATAGCTTGTCTCACACCTGCAATCATGCAATTGTACAATTATAAGAAAACTGGCTGCCTTTATTCATTATGCGTTTGCGCTTCGAGACGAATACATGACCAAATAATAGTTTATCTCATTACACTGACTCCATGCATCTTACTCACACATATATATGTATATAGGAATATACTTGTTAGTGCCTCTGTCTAGTTATCCTGCCTGTCTTTCTTTTCATCTATATGTCTTACTTTGTCTCATAGTTAGTCTTTCATGCTTGGAAACTATTATATCTATCTGCTCCTCATCACAATTTTCAGCGACCCTACAGAACCAGTAAAATATTGTACCAGCCATAAATTCTGCAGAATATCAGCATCACTGATAGCGCTGCAGGGTTCTTGGATGGCCGAATTGATTAAAGTTGACGTCATCATTATACGCTATCAATACGTCATAATAATTCCACGATCACCGGCTTCATAATAAACTTGTAGTTTACTAATCTTATTGCATATTCTCGTAACGATATTGTACACCGCCGTACGCCTCCGTACGTGGGAACCTTAAACTCACGTAAGAATTGAATTTTATATACGGTATCCGTCATGTATATATTGTGTTCAATGTGCACTCAAGAGCCGATGGCCTATTTGTGAAAATAAAGATCTATATGATAAAACCGCATGAGCATCTATGAAATGAGTATTAAGCTATCTATATATGGTGACTATCTCCGCGTGACGGATGCACATAACATACCAGGAAACGCTGAACTAGGCTTTTTAGCCCTTTAACATTCGAATTTGTTTTTAAGAATTTCAATTTTTTTAAATAGAAAATGTCCATTTGCAGACAAAAAGATTATTTTTGAAATTTTACCACTGGAATGACTGCCTCGCTTATCGAGCCAGTCATTCTAGTTGTAAATTAAAAAAATAGTGTTTCCTTTGTCTGTAAATGGACATTTCTTAAGACCACTACAGAAGTCGTTTTTTGGATGCTATGAGTGTTAAAGGGTTAATGCAGTGTTGTACGCAGATTCTATTTGCGTCTATGTACTTACTGTAATGATGTAATGTGTGTAAAATAATACTGTAGCATTTCAAATATTTAATTGTGAATGGTTATCTCAATAGAACAATAGAACTAACAGCCATGAAGCCATCTATCTGCAGAGGGTATCTCTGGCACGGGCAAGAAGTTCGTCACATATTCACGCCCCCACACCTCTGAATAAAGGTTAATAATAAACCATTAGATAAGAAACTACGTATATTACATGTGCCAAAATATTTGAAAATAAAATTGTTAAAGTGTTGTACTTTCAGCGCCGTAAATTGTGTCGCTAGTTGGAATGAAACGAAATAAATCTTAACATACCATAATTTCATTCCGTATAAAATAATTTCGTATTTTTAGTTGTGAATTTTAATTAGGGACCTCTAATTCAATTTGACACATTAAAAATGTATTAATTTATACGTAATGAAATCATCATATGTTAAGATTTATTTCGTTTCATTACATCTAGGCACACAATTTAAGCCTCTAAAGGCAAACAATTTTAACAATTTAATTTTCAAGCACTTTGCTGTGAATATGCAGCGTGTGTGCTCACCTGATAGTCTACATAAAATATGCGATAAGACCTTCACATAACATGAATGGACCTTTCCGCTTTTAGCTATGCCCCGCCCACCACTAGCTAAACTCCACCCACATCCCTAAACTCCATGACTATCAATTTCCAGAAAACTATACAGGTAAGCTGTTAAATATTTTGAAACTAATTTGACTGGGTGCTGTTGCTGCCTATGGCAGCAACAGCGCCCGGTCAAATTAGTTTCAAAATATTCAACAAAGTATGTATTAAATGGTAAAGACATGCAATTCGTACAACGATTGCACTTAATAGATTATGGTTTTTAGATTCCACTTCATTCAAATCCTGTCACATTCCCTTATCTATATCACAATTATCTGCTAACTAATATCGCGTAAATGTTAAACAGTGATCGCCGCCATTTTGTCTCCTCAAACGATAATGTGTGATGTCATGTAAGTGCCAATGCATTAAATTATTTATTATGTAATACTCATCTTGTACCTTGTTGAATATTTTGGAACTAATTTGACTGACAGTTGTTGCTGCCTAAGGTTTGGTCTGATTGGTTGAAATGTAAATCATGGCAGCCATCATATGCATTCGTATCTCGCGAGATCTCCTTCGATACCAGATCGAGAAAAGTACCTCGTATGTATTGGGTCTCCATTGGCGTAGTGATTTCCGCCAGAATATGATGGTAGAGAGAATTGAAACTCATAAGGACACGTAGTCTACTCTCTGCATACAGGCCAATAATATTTTACGTAAAACGAGATCATATAAAGCCTATATAGTAAGTAGACTGTATGGCAAGTCGCTAACCTTAAAATAGTCCATCTGAATTCGTCGTAAAATTCAAATCTGTCGCACACAAAATGAGGCCAAGAATTTGCTGACGTTGCGTAGATGCTGATATCACACGCACCACTGGATGGATCGAGTCGATTCTAATGTCTGTATTAAGCTAGTGATACAGCTGTTAAGACGGGACCAAAAGTCAACACGACCCACAGCGTTGCCTTTACATCCCGCTACGGACGCAGACTGGGTCCTGATCTGTCTGGTCCCCGAAGTGGAGTCTGTGTAACTTTCTAGTCCTTGTGATGACGTAATAAGATGGTCTGTCATTACATTAGAGGTGAATTCTCGAAGAAGCCACGCCTCTATTTTTAGATCGCCATCATATGGTGTAGAAATGTACCAACATTTAGCTACTAAAGCCTGAATATTTTTAGCAGAATGATAAAAAGCTTAAAACTACCTAAATACTTTATGAGTAGCATATATTAGATCACCTCAATGGTCTGTCATTTTACAAATACACCAGTATTTAGAGGCGCAACTATATAGAATACAAAGTTCCATACAACATTATCAAATATGGCAGTATAAGCAAGCTATGGGATTACAGTAACGAGAGGCGCAGAGACATCATGTTTAGTTGCATACAATGCAACTTAGGTACTCGACCCTCTATTTTGATTAATAATATTGACGCCACATGTGGAGGGACTGCCGTGTCATCTATGGAGCCAGATCTGTCACTCAAGTATTTGACATCATAAACAACGTACATTGTTAGCAGACATTACAGTCAAATGACACATGCCTAGAAATAGAGTGAAGCGCTTGAACAAAAGGGTGGAGCATAGCTACATCCCTTTATTGGTAGGTCAGGCTCAACTAGATCCTTATATGATCCAGTTGAGCCAATATGTGATAACTTCCGCATCTTTCATGACGTATTTGATTATGATATCAGCCTAGATGTGTCGTGGTTGAATATGACGTCATAAATTATGACTGAGTGGGAAACTGGACTCATCAATTGTGCTGCGCGCGGCCGTGTTGGCAATTGTCTGAGTGAAAATCTTAGAAAAACTTAGTCTTTTCTTTAAAAAGCGTCCGGAGATTGCCAAAATGATACTCCTCTTAAACGACCTGACAGCTTTCAACCCAAATTTCCATATTTTTCGGTGCAAATGATCCAGGTGAGCAACACTGGCTTCTCTCTCTCTCTCTCTCTCTCTCTCTCTCTCTCTCTCTCATATAAATGCTCAATATGATGTACATGTATTATAATATTTAATCTGTTTATACGTTTACTTTATTATTTTGTTAACAACTTGTGCCCAGTCCCATTGTAATATATGCAACAAAATATGTTTAAAAAAATAAAAAAATAAAAGCCCTTCCGCAGACGCATTTCAATATCTCAATTTAAACTTGAAAGCCGATAGAGAAAAGCTGTTGAATATTTTGAACATAATTGTACTGAATCACTGAAACATATTGCAGCATAGGCCTATATCAGCAATAGCTCGAAATCAAATTAGTTCCGCACGCGCACGACCGCACGCGCAAGCACGCCCGCGTGCGCGCAAATACGCACGCGTAGCGTCATGAGACTGCGTAACCAACAGATTATAGGATAATGTGCTGAACATGCGAAACACGTGTTTGTTAAACTCGGGGGGGAAAGTCCCGCTCGTGGTTTCGGTCCCTATATGAAAATACGCGATAAGGCGTGTCTAGTGGTTTTTCTAGGAAGACCGTAGGCCCTATAAAAAGGCTCGCCGATTTCGCGGAAATCGTTATCGGCCCCCATGCCGTTACAGGCCATTATACAGGTAGCCAGTATGTTTAGAAGAATTTTATGTAGGCCCTATATTTGCCAATGTTATCCATATCTTTAGCAGTCCAGAAATGAGACATTTGTATGATGTAAGGAAAAATGTGTTGAATATTTTGAGACTAGTTGGACTGGGAGCTGTTATTGCTTACGGCAGCAAAAGGTTCCAGTCAAATTAGTTTCGAAATATTCAACATGTTTCGTGTATAGATGTCTTGAAGTCTACGCACTGAAATTGCAAGAGTTAAACTTCAAAGTTAAAACCATTGCGGATTACATTGGAAAACACTCCAGTTGGTCGGTCAAGCAGGACCTTTCACACAAATCACGTATGAATATCCACCAGGATAAATGGTTCACACAGCCTTTCATTGGAGACTTCCTGTGGATTTTGTATGCAAAATATGCTTAAATCTGTGAAAATAGACTTAAAATTCATGATTGAATGTGACAAATAAGTGGGATCGGTTTAGCGAGCAGTCGGTGTACATTACAATATAACTTAAAAGCAGACCTATGCGTCAACCTGTACAAACTGAACACAAAACTGTCGTGTTTACGCGCGCTATATATATACAGCGCCCAGTCAAATTAGCTCCAAAATATTCAATAGCTTAGCTGCATAGTTTTCTGGAAATTGATCGTCAAGCACGCGCGGAGATGGTCGAGGAATAGCTAAAAATGGGAATGTCATACGGCTAAGCATAATGAGCTGGCGAGAGCTGCTACATATTGCTTTAGGCAATGTTTTTTGCTGGATGCTGCGCTGACACTTTTGTCAGAAATGATTTTTAAAATATTTATTCATATATAAAAGGTATAAACCATTGACAAAAGAATGTCAGGTATACAAACGCAGCTACATTAAATGTGGCATATTGCACTATGTTAGACAACCTGCATATACCTCCGTATACTGTCTACCTTAATAGAGGGAGCCATTGTTCGCAACGGTCCGCCCATTTCTTGCTAACCTCCGCCAATATTTTTTCGCGTGGTAAAATCGATTTGAAGCTTTGAAACCTGAATTCCCAAAATGTAATTTTTACGGTAACTATATATGTAAGCTGTTGAATATTTGGAGCCTAATTTGACTGGGAGCTCGCAGTCAGTTTAGCTTTAAAAATTCATATTCATTAAAGCGTAAATTCATAAAATATAACTTGTTCACTTCCGTGACGGATCTTTTTATCTTAATTACGGAGCTACGTCATTCTGATGGTAACTACAGCTAACACGTGGCATATGTGATTATGACGTCAGATACATGGGTGTCAGATTGGATCCATCCATTTATCTTACTACATAATATGATAAGTGTAGCATAGATGACCAATGGTAGCAGGGAGGGCGTTAGCAAGGGGCAAAAAAATAACCTAATATTGGTGGATTTTTCGAGTGTCTTAGTTTCCAACTGCAGTGGCACGGATGGTAGCATGTCACTCTTACGATGTCCTAAGTTAGTAACATCAGATGGGAGATTTCCTAAAAGTATATAAGCTGCTATGATTGTAATGTGATATTCAATGGACTGCAGGTCGCCACCTTTGTTGTATCTGAAATTATGTACTTTGTTAAATTGATCTGTGAAAGAGGTCAACACCGGATTGTCATCAGATCGTGTTACATTGTCTTTCTCTGATGACGCTTGACTTCCTATTGGGCTGGTAATTTCAGCTCAATTCCATCTAATATCACTTACAGTTAAAACTGTCATATTTATACAATCAGTAGTAAACACTTCAAGCAATGGTCTGCATTGATTTGCTCGTATTTCATAGAAAATATCATGGCCTCAATTTACAACTATCAGCTCTATGCTGTGTTACGCCACGCACTGGGTTGCGGGAGGATATGTCAGCGGATATTGTTGCGCTAGCCGACTTACCTTCCTGCTATGCTAGTGAGATCCGTAGTAATGAACAATGTAGGGTTATCTTTCTGCGATGCTAGTGAGATCTGTCGTAATGAACAATGTAGGCTTATCTTCCTGTGGTGCTAGTGAGATCTGTCGTAGGGAACAATGTAGGCTTATCTTCCTGTGATGCTAGTGAGATCTGTCGTAATGAACAATGTAGACTTATCTTCCTGGGATGCTAGTGAGATCTGTCGTAGGGAACAATGTAGGCTTATCTTCCTGTGATGCTAGTGAGATCTGTCGTAATGAACAATGTAGGCTTATCTTCCTGGGATGCTAGTGAGATCTGTCGTAGGGAACAATGTAGGCTTATCTTCCTGTGATGCTAGTGAGATCTGTCGTAATGAACAATGTAGGCTTATCTTCCTGGGATGGTAGTGAGATCTGTCGTAATGAACAATGTAGGCTTATCTTCCTGGGATGCTAGTGAGATCTGTCGTAATGAACAATGTAGGCTTATCTTCCTGGGATACTAGCGAGATCTGTCGTAATAAACAATGTGGGCTTATCTTCCTGTGATGCTAGCGAGATCTGTCGTAATGAACAATGTAGGCTTATCTTTCTGTGATGCTAGTGAGATCCGTCGTAATGAACAATGTAGGCTTATCTTCCTGGGATGCTAGCGAGATGTGTCATAATGAACAATGTAGGCTTATCTTTCTGTGATGCCAGTGAGATCTGTCGTAATGAACAATGTAGGCTTATCTTCCTGGGATGCCAGTGAGATCTATCGTAATGAACAATGTAGGCTTATCTTCCTGGGATGCTAGTGAGATCTGTCGTAATGAACAATGTAGGCTTATCTTTCTGTGATGCTAGTGAGATCTATCGTAATGAACAATGTAGGCTTATCTTCCTGGGATGCTAGTGAGATCTGTCGTAATAAACAATGTGGGCTTATCTTCCTGTGATGCTAGCGAGATCTGTCGTAATGAACAATGTAGGCTTATCTTTCTGTGATGCTAGTGAGATCCGTCGTAATGAACAATGTAGGCTTATCTTTCTGTGATGCTAGTGAGATCTGTCGTAATGAACAATGTAGGCTTATCTTCCTGGGATACTAGTGAGATCTGTCGTAATAAACAATGTGGGCTTATCTTCCTGTGATGCTAGCGAGATCTGTCGTAATGAACAATGTAGGCTTATCTTTCTGTGATGCTAGTGAGATCCGTCGTAATGAACAATGTAGGCTTATCTTCCTGGGATGCTAGCGAGATGTGTCATAATGAACAATGTAGGCTTATCTTTCTGTGATGCCAGTGAGATCTGTCGTAATGAACAATGTAGGCTTATCTTCCTGGGATGCCAGTGAGATCTATCGTAATGAACAATGTAGGCTTATCTTCCTGGGATGCTAGTGAGATCTGTCGTAATGAACAATGTAGGCTTATCTTTCTGTGATGCTAGTGAGATCTATCGTAATGAACAATGTAGGCTTATCTTCCTGGGATGCTAGTGAGATCTGTCGTAATGAACAATGTAGGCTTATCTTCCTGGGATACTAGTGAGATCTGTCGTAATAAACAATGTGGGCTTATCGTCCTGTGGTGCTAGTGAGATCTGTCGTAGGGAACAATGTAGGCTTATCTTCCTGTGATGCTAGTGAGATCTGTCGTAATGAACAATGTAGACTTATCTTCCTGGGATGCTAGTGAGATCTGTCGTAGGGAACAATGTAGGCTTATCTTCCTGTGATGCTAGTGAGATCTGTCGTAATGAACAATGTAGGCTTATCTTCCTGGGATGCTAGTGAGATATGTCGTAGGGAACAATGTAGGCTTATCTTCCTGTGATGCTAGTGAGATCTGTCGTAATGAACAATGTAGGCTTATCTTCCTGGGATGCTAGTGAGATCTGTCGTAATGAACAATGTAGGCTTATCTTCCTGGGATGCTAGTGAGATCTGTCGTAATGAACAATGTAGGCTTATCTTCCTGGGATACTAGCGAGATCTCTCGTAATAAACAATGTGGGCTTATCTTCCTGTGATGCTAGCGAGATCTGTCGTAATGAACAATGTAGGCTTATCTTTCTGTGATGCTAGTGAGATCCGTCGTAATGAACAATGTAGGCTTATCTTCCTGGGATGCTAGCGAGATGTGTCATAATGAACAATGTAGGCTTATCTTTCTGTGATGCCAGTGAGATCTGTCGTAATGAACAATGTAGGCTTATCTTCCTGGGATGCCAGTGAGATCTATCGTAATGAACAATGTAGGCTTATCTTCCTGGGATGCTAGTGAGATCTGTCGTAATGAACAATGTAGGCTTATCTTTCTGTGATGCTAGTGAGATCTATCGTAATGAACAATGTAGGCTTATCTTCCTGGGATGCTAGTGAGATCTGTCGTAATGAACAATGTAGGCTTATCTTCCTGGGATACTAGTGAGATCTGTCGTAATAAACAATGTGGGCTTATCTTCCTGTGATGCTAGCGAGATCTGTCGTAATGAACAATGTAGGCTTATCTTTCTGTGATGCTAGTGAGATCCGTCGTAATGAACAATGTAGGCTTATCTTCCTGGGATGCTAGCGAGATGTGTCATAATTAACAATGTAGGCTTATCTTTCTGTGATGCCAGTGAGATCTGTCGTAATGAACAATGTAGGCTTATCTTCCTGGGATGCCAGTGAGATCAATCGTAATGAACAATGTAGGCTTATCTTCCTGGGATGCTAGTGAGATCTGTCGTAATGAACAATGTAGGCTTATCTTTCTGTGATGCTAGTGAGATCTATCGTAATGAACAATGTAGGCTTATCTTCCTGGGATGCTAGTGAGATCTGTCGTAATGAACAATGTAGGCTTATCTTCCTGGGATACTAGTGAGATCTGTCGTAATAAACAATGTGGGCTTATCGTCCTGTGATGCTAGTGAGATCTGTCGTAATGAACAATGTAGGCTTATCTTTCTGTGATGCTAGTGAGATCCGTCGTAATGAACAATGTAGGCTTATTTTCCTGTGATGTCCGTGAGATCTGTCGTAATAAACAATGTGGGCTTATCGTCCTGTGATGCTAGTGAGATCTGTCGTAATGAACAATGTAGGCTTATCTTTCTGTGATGCTAGTGAGATCCGTCGTAATGAACAATGTAGGCTTATTTTCCTGTGATGTCCGTGAGATCTGTCGTAATGAACAATGTAGGCTTATCTTCCTGTGATGTTCCTGAGATCTGTCGTAATGAACAATATAGGCTTATCTTCCTGGGATGCTAGTGAGATCTGTCATAATGAACAATGTAGGCTTATCTTCCTGGGATGCTAGTGAGATCTGTCGTAATGAACAATGTAGGCTTATCTTCCTGGGATGCTAGTGAGATCTGTCGTAATGAACAATGTAGGCTTATCTTCCTGGGATGCTAGCGAGATGTGTCGTAATGAACAATGTAGGCTTATCTTCCTGGGATGCCAGTGAGATCTGTCGTAATGAGCAATGTAGGCTTATTTTCCTGGGATGCTAGTGAGATCTATCGTAATGAACAATGTAGGCTTATCTTCCTGGGATGCCAGTGAGATCTGTCGTAATGGACAATGTAGGCTTATCTTCCTGGGATGCTAGTGAGATCTGTCGTAATGAACAATGTAGGCTTATCTTTCTGTGATGCTAGTGAGATCCGTCGTAATGAACAATGTAGGCTTATTTTCCTGTGATGTTCGTGAGATGTCATATTGAACAATGTAGGCTTATCTTCCTGTGATGTTCGTGAGATCTGTCGCAATGAACAATGTAGGCTTATCTTCCTGGGATACTAGTGAGATCTGTCGTAATGAACAATGTAGGCTTATCCTCCTGGGATGCTAGCGAGATGTGTTGTAATGAACAATGTAGGCTTATCTTCCTGGGATGCCAGTGAGATCTGTCGTAATGAGCAATGTAGGCTTATCTTCCTGGGATGTTCGTGAGATCTGTCGTAATGAACAATGTAGGCTTATCTTCCTGGGATGCTAGTGAGATCTGTCGTAATGAACAATGTAGGCTTATCTTCCTGGGATGCTAGTGAAACGTGTCGTAATGAACAATGTAGGCTTATCTTCCTGGGATGCTAGTGAAATGTGTCGTAATGAACAATGTAGGCTTATCTTCCTGGGATGCCAGTGAGATCTGTCGTAATGAACAATGTAGGCTTATCTTCCTGGGATGCTAGGGAGATCTTTCGTAATGAACAATGTAGGCTTATCTTCCTGGGATGCTAGTGAGATTTGTCGTAATGAACGCTGTAGGGTAGCATGTATGTCATTCATGAGATTTGTGCCTGAGCGGATCGACTTCGCATTGCACCCATTACAAGACATCGCCATTCAGTGGCGTTGTGCAAATGGTGCACCAAAAATATTGACAATCAAATTTTTGTATATTATATATGTTCTTTTTTACGCATAATTTTGTTAATTGCTTCTCTGAGCATCTATTATTAAGTCTTTCTAGTGAAGATACGCAAACCAATCCCATGGACACATTGAGGCGAGATTAGTTATAGTTGATGATGTGTGGATTATTTTATACTAAGCATATTTGGTTCAACAAGTGGACCAGTTGGCGCTACAACTTCACCCAAGGCGTATATATTTCATGTTTTGTAGAATGAAGCTCCAACTAAGACTATCATATCGATATTTTCCATACCTCTTTTGCGTTTGATTCGAATCCTGACCAGCGCATATGGTATGCTCCGATTGCTCGTTGGTCTGTGTCCATTCTGTCCAAGTGTTCGAACCACTTGAATCTTTGCTTTTCTATGTGATGGTGGACTGGTGCTTTTCCTACTATTTCCCCGATTGTTTCATTTATAATTCTGTCTCCTCTGGTCTTGTTTACTGAACTTCTCAAACATATCATTTCGGAGGCTGTGAGCTTTCCTTAGCGCCCATGTCTGACACTCATATGTTATGCTAGGTATAAAGATGGTATTTATCAGCTGCGCTTTGGCCTCCATATGAATATGTGTGTGTGTTAATGTCTTGTGCCTTCTGGATTCAAGTCTCAAACCCCCCCCCCCCCCCTGTCAATTATTCTGTATTCTGTGAAGCTGCTCACTGATACTTGAATTCAGTCACGTGTTTGAGTTGCGTGCCGTTGATGTTGATATTCAGATTTCCAAGCTTTCGACCTAATAGCTAGAAATGTATGTGGATCTGGCTTTCCAGGAAAATCTGAGCAAAACATGATAATTTTGCAAACAACCGTCTGTCAATATTTAGCCATGGAAATGCAGGAGAGAATCCGTTTAAAAATAATTTTAGTGGTATGAGAACACGATAATTCTCCATCTGCTTGGTCTCCATTATTAGGTAAACCGTTTGCTTTTAAAATGGTAATTATGTCACCCGCACTAGTTGCCATATGTGCTTCCCTCAAATTTTGGTCTTTCACGATGCCCCATCCCCCTGCATTCGTGTATTCCTGATTAGTTATGGGTCTATTTTCACATCTACACGAGACAATATCTTTCTGTTATCAAACCAGAAATGAGTACGATGGCACAAGTTAGTAATACAAGGCACCAACAGGCTATGGAAAAGGCAGCAACAGGCTATGGAAAAGGCAACAACAGGCTATGGAAAAGGCAGCAACAGGCTATGGAAAAGGCAACAACAGGCTATGGAAAAGGCAGCAACAGGCTATGGAAAAGGCAACAACAGGCTATGGAAAAGGCAACAACAGGCTATGGAAAAGGCAGCAACAGGCTATGGAAAAGGCAACAACAGGCTATGGAAAAGGCAACAACAGGCTATGGAAAAGGCAGCAACAGGCTATGGAAAAGGCAGCAACAGGCGATGGACTAGGCAGCAATAGGCTATGGAAAAGGCAGAAACAGGCGATGGACTAGGCAGCAATAGGCTATGGAAAAGGCAACAACAGGCGATGGACTAGGCAGCAATAGGCTATGGAAAAGGCACCAACAGGCTATGGAAAAGGCAGCAACAGGCGATGGACTAGGCAGCAACAGGCTATGGAAAAGGCAACAACAGGCTATGGAAAAGGCACCAACAGGCTATGGAAAAGGCAACAACAGGCTATGGAAAAGGCAGCAACAGGCGATGGACTAGGCAGCAATAGGCTATGGAAAAGGCAGAAACAGGCTATGGAAAAGGCAGCAACAGGCTATGGAAAAGGCAGCAATAGGCTATGGAAAAGGCAACAACAGGCTATGGAAAAGGCAGCAACAGGCGATGGACTAGGCAGCAACAGGCTATGGAAAAGGCAACAACAGGCTATGGAAAAGGCAGCAACAGGCTATGGAAAAGGCAGCAACAGGCGATGGACGAGGCAGTAATAGGCTATGGAAAAGGCAGAAACAGGCGATGGACTAGGCAGCAATAGGCTATGGAAAAGGCAACAACAGGCTATGGAAAAGGCAGCAACAGGCGATGGACTAGGCAGCAACAAGCTATGGAAAAGGCAACAACAGGCTATGGAAAAGGCACCAACAGGCTATGGAAAAGGCAACAACAGGCTATGGAAAAGGCACCAACAGGCTATGGAAAAGGCAGCAACAGGCGATGGACTAGGCAGCAATAGGCTATGGAAAAGGCAGAAACAGGCTATGGAAAAGGCAGAAACAGGCTATGGAAAAGGCAACAACAGGCTATGGAAAAGGCAGAAACAGGCTATGGAAAAGGCAGAAACAGGCTATGGAAAAGGCAGAAACAGGCTATGGAAAAGGCAGCAACAGGCTATGGAAAAGGCAGAAACAGGCTATGGAAAAGGCAGAAACAGGCTATGGAAAAGGCAACAACAGGCTATGGAAAAGGCAGCAACAGGCTATGGAAAAGGCAGAAACAGGCTATGGAAAAGGCAGAAACAGGCTATGGAAAAGGCAGCAACAGGCTATGGAAAATGCAGCAACAGGCTATGGAAAAGGCACCAACAGGCTATGGAAAAGGCACAAACAGGCTATGGAAAAGGCACCAACAGGCTATGGAAAAGGCACAAACAGGCTATGGAAAAGGCAGAAACAGGCTATGGAAAAGGCAGCAACAGGCTATGGAAAATGCAGTAACAGGCTATGGAAAAGGCACAAACAGGTTATGGAAAATGCAGCAACAGGCTATGGAAAAGGCAACAACAGGCTATGGAAAATGCAGCAACAGGCTATGGAAAAGGCAACAACAGGCTATGGAAAAGGCAACAACAGGCTATGGAAAAGGCAACAACAGGCTATGGAAAATGCAGCAACAGGCTATGGAAAAGGCAGCAACAGGCTATGGAAAAGGCAGCAACAGGCTATGGAAAAGGCAACAACAGGCTATGGAAAAGGCACAAACAGGCTATGGAAAATGCAGCAACAGGCTATGGAAAAGGCAGCAACAGGCTATGGAAAATGCAGCAACAGGCTATGGAAAAGGCAGCAACAGGCTATGGAAAAGGCACAAACAGGCTATGGAAAAGGCAACAACAGGCTATGGAAAAGGCACAAACAGGCTATGGAAAATGCAGCAACAGGCTATGGAAAAGGCAGCAACAGGCTATGGAAAAGGCAGAAACAGGCTATGGAAAAGGCAACAGGCTATGGAAAAGGCAGAAACAGGCTATGGAAAAGGCAGAAACAGGCTATGGAAAAGGCAGCAACAGGCTATGGAAAATGCAGCAACAGGCTATGGAAAAGGCACCAACAGGCTATGGAAAAGGCACAAACAGGCTATGGAAAAGGCACCAACAGGCTATGGAAAAGGCACAAACAGGCTATGGAAAAGGCAGAAACAGGCTATGGAAAAGGCAGCAACAGGCTATGGAAAATGCAGCAACAGGCTATGGAAAATGCACAAACAGGCTATGGAAAATGCAGCAACAGGCTATGGAAAAGGCAACAACAGGCTATGGAAAATGCAGCAACAGGCTATGGAAAAGGCACAAACAGGCTATGGAAAAGGCAACAACAGGCTATGGAAAAGGCAACAACAGGCTATGGAAAATGCAGCAACAGGCTATGGAAAAGGCAGCAACAGGCTATGGAAAATGCAGCAACAGGCTATGGAAAAGGCAACAACAGGCTATGGAAAAGGCACAAACAGGCTATGGAAAATGCAGCAACAGGCTATGGAAAAGGCACAAACAGGCTATGGAAAATGCAGCAACAGGCTATGGAAAAGGCAGCAACAGGCTATGGAAAAGGCACAAACAGGCTATGGAAAAGGCAACAACAGGCTATGGAAAAGGCACAAACAGGCTATGGAAAATGCAGCAACAGGCTATGGAAAAGGCAGCAACAGGCTATGGAAAATGCAGCAACAGGCTATGGAAAAGGCAACAACAGGCTATGGAAAAGGCAACAACAGGCTATGGAAAAGGCAGCAACAGGCTATGGAAAAGGCAGCAACAGGCTATGGAAAATGCAGCAACAGGCTATGGAAAAGGCAACAACAGGCTATGGAAAAGGCAACAACAGGCTATGGAAAAGGCACAAACAGGCTATGGAAAATGCAGCAACAGGCTATGGAAAAGGCAGCAACAGGCTATGGAAAAGGCACAAACAGGCTATGGAAAAGGCAACAACAGGCTATGGAAAAGGCAACAACAGGCTATGGAAAATGCAGCAACAGGCTATGGAAAATGCAGCAACAGGCTATGGAAAATGCAGCAACAGGCTATGGAAAAGGCAGCAACAGGCTATGGAAAAGGCAACAACAGGCTATGGAAAAGGCAACAACAGGCTATGGAAAATGCAGCAACAGGCTATGGAAAAGGCAGCAACAGGCTATGGAAAATGCAGCAACAGGCTATGGAAAATGCAGCAACAGGCTATGGAAAAGGCAACAACACGCTATGGAAAAGGCAGCAACAGGCTATGGAAAATGCAGCAACAGGCTATGGAAAAGGCAACAACAGGCTATGGAAAATGCAGCAACAGGCTATGGAAAAGGCAGCAACAGGCTATGGAAAAGGCACAAACAGGCTATGGAAAATGCAGCAACAGGCTATGGAAAAGGCAACAACAGGCTATGGAAAAGGCAGCAACAGGCTATGGAAAATGCAGCAACAGGCTATGGAAAATGCAGCAACAGGCTATGGAAAATGCAGCAACAGGCTATGGAAAAGGCAGCAACAGGCTATGGAAAAGGCAGCAACAGGCTATGGAAAAGGCAGCAACAGGATATGGAAAATGCAGCAACAGGCTATGGAAAAGGCAGCAACAGGATATGGAAAAGGCAGCAACAGGCTATGGAAAATGCAGCAACAGGCTATGGAAAAGGCAACAACAGGCGATGGACTAGGCAGCAATAGGCTATGGAAAAGGCAGAAACAGGCTATGGAAAAGGCAGCAATAGGCTATGGAAAAGGCAGAAACAGGCTATGGAAAATGCAGCAACAGGCTATGGAAAAGGCAACAACAGGCTATGGAAAAGGCAGCAACAGGCTATGGAAAAGGCAGCAACAGGCTATGGAAAAGGCAGCAACAGGCTATGGAAAAGGCAGCAACAGGCTATGGAAAAGGCAGCAACAGGCTATGGAAAAGGCACAAACAGGATATGGAAAAGGCACAAACAGGCTATGGAAAAGGCACCAACAGGCTATGGAAAAGGCACCAACAGGCTATGGAAAATAATATATTTTGGGGGTTTAACCCACGAATGCTATATTAGTCTTGCCTCGTGCATCTTGCACGTATTGGTCTTATTCTGTGTCTTCTATAGTAATTCATGAATCCAGTTTCTCAGTCAATTAATATGACTTCATAATAAAATACGTGACGTGTAGGCCGATACCATAATCAATTACGTCATGAATGAGAATGACTCGATTTAGTCCTTCTTAAACGATTAATAGTCCGTCGGTTTGTAGGAATTGTATGTCTTTACTATTTAATAAATACGCTGTTTAATATTTTGAAACTAATTTGAATGGGAACTGTAGGCATATGTAGCAACAGCACCCAGTAAAATTTGTTTCAAAATATTCAACAGCTTACCGTATAGGGTTCTTGAAATCCAGATTCAGAGAGTTCAAGGATTGATCGATATCAACATGGCCAAACAGTGGGTAAAGCTAAGCGAGACATGGACGGGGCATAATTAAAGCTGGATTCCTGGATTCAGGAGTCGCCATTATCATACTAAAGTAAATGTGTTGGACGCAACCATTAAGCCAGTAGTATCATTATACACATGTAAAATACACAACATGTAGTTAACGTTACAATTTTGTCTTGATCTATGTATAATTTTATAACATTATAAGCTCAGATTTACGTGTGTAAGATTTCTGACAAAAAAAATATTATTTGTTTTTAAAATGTACGAGGTGACCTTCGCTGACCGTTCCTGGTATTTCGCATAATGTTACAAGATGACAACACCCCACACCCCCCCCCCCCACCCCCACACCCGGGTTACGATTCACTGCACAAGCAACCATCAAACCGCTCTAAACAATACCAAGAATTATTACATGTACAATCAGAATCACTGTGGTCATCACGACCAACACCTCAAAGACAATAATATAGCCAGTAAAACACCCACCGCGCCCGTCTCCAAGAACAACAACAACAACGACAACGGCAACGGCACCGACAGCAATAGCAACAACAACGACGCCACAGACAACAATATTATGAGTGTCTTAACTGCTAAAGATACGGTATTTATTTATGACACTTGTGCTATTGCGACAGCCTACCTTTACTCTACCGATAACTATATCACCAATTTCCCTACTCATGTGGTAAAACCTAAAATTGATGAAAAGTATATGAACAGCATTATAAACGAAGTTGCTAACTCTATTAATCCTAACATTACCACGCCTTCTACCAGCATTGGCGGTACCTACACTGTCGACTATCATATTGCAATTGACATTGATAGCTATGGTAATACAAATGTCAAAGACAATGGTGAGAATGACGACAATGCCAATGACGGTTGTGTAGGAAATGTTGTTAATATAAATGTTAATAATAATAATAATAATAATAATAATAATAATAATAATAATAATAATAATAATAATAATAACAAGAGGCCCAAGGGGCCTGTGTCGCTCACCTGGAGCATTATGCATTTTTGTCACAATTGTTGGTGAGCAGTTTAGGAGTAGTCTTCTAAATGAGTTTGAGGACATTTTTGCAAGTCCAATATGGCCGCCAAACACGCTACTTTTGATTGGTCCACTGCAGCCATGTTTCTGACGTAGCGCATTCCCATGAAAAAACTTTAATGGCACTCAGTGCCTAATCATATCTCCAAAATTTCGGCCCAATCCGCTCAGTGGTTCTGGAGTCATTTTGGCAAAAATTAGGTTATCCAAGATGGCCACCAAACCATTTGGCCAATCAAGTTCCCTTGAAACAAACTTGGTGCAGCTCTTGCCCTAGATGATATTTGATGCATTTTGAATTGACCCCCCCCCCCCCCCCCAAGCAGTTTTGGAGACAATTTTAGAGATTTTAAAGCGGCCACTTTTTTTACGGATCAACTTCTCTTGAACAAACTTTAATGGCCCTTACTCCTTAATCATATATCACAAATTTCGGCCTAAACGCTTCAGCGGTTCTGGGGAAGAAGTCGTTTGTGCGAAAACGAGGTCATCCAAGATGACCGTTGAACCATTTAGTCAATCAAGTTCCCTTGAACAAACTTGGGTCAGCTCTTACCCTAGATCATATTTCGTGAGTTTTGAATCGATCCCTCAAACGCTTTTGGAGAAGATTTTGAAAGCCATTTCTAAAAATCGGCGGAAATCCAAGATGGCCGTCGACAAAAACGGCCGCTCGGTTCGTTTGAACAAACTTGAATCTACATGCCTTAAGGATGCTTCCTGCGAAATATAATTGAAATCGGCCCAGTAGTTCTCGAAAAGAAGACATTTTAAATTTCCCATTGCTTTACTATGGGAGCTTTTGGCAGGAAAATGATCCAAGATGGCCGCCAAACCATTTATCCGACAGTTTCGAAAATTGCAAATTTCAAATCGAATCAAAAACAATTTCAGCCTCAAAATCCATCAAATAAAAAAAATCCAATATGGCCGCCAAACATGCCACATTTTGACTGGCCCGCGGCGGGCATGTTTTTTGACAGATCAACTTTTCTTGAACAAACTTTACTGGCCCTTAGTCACTAATCATATCTGCCAAATTTTGGACTGATCCATTCAGCGGTTCTGGAGAAGTAATTTTCGCTAAAACTAGGTGTACCACGATGGCCGCCGAACCATTTGACCAATCAAGATGAGGTTTCTTTAAATCCCTCAAGCGGTTTCTGAGAAGATTTTTAAAGACGTTTCTAAAAATCTGCCAAAATCCAAGATGGCCGCCGGCCAAATTGGCCGATCGGCTTCATTTGAACAAACTTGGATACATATGCCCTAAGGATGCTTCCTGCCAAATATAATTGAAATCGTCCTAGCTGTTCTTGAAAAGAAGTCGTTTTAACGGAAATGTCCGATGGACGGATGGACGGACGGATGACGGACACACGACAGATGGTCGCCACGACATAAGCACACTTGGCCTTTCAGGCCAGGTGGGCTAAAAATGGAACCCAGATAAAGGAAATGACTTTATACAGAAAATAGCGAATCACGAAACTCTAGCTGTTATAAGTATGTTATTAGAACAAACATTAGACAAGCAAACAATAAACGAAATCACAATCGCAATCTCACACATGTTCTACGGCACGGCAAAGGAAGTTTTTGGAAAAATTAAAACATAAAGTTCAAAGAAAAAACTAAATTCAACGACCATGGTTTGATTACAACTGCTGTGTAGCCAGAAAAGAATACCATAATGCGAGATTTGAATTTAAGTTTCATAGAACAGAAGCAAATAGGATGGAAATGCTAAGGACAAGTAAAACCTACAACAAAACGTTCAATGACAAAATACCAGCAAAAACACCATACGAAAGTCCGACTCATGAACAGAAGTAGGATGTCTAAGGACTACTGGAAATTAATAAAAGACAAAAGTCCGCAGGACCCGTGTCCAGTAAGTCTTGAGAATATGTATACATTTTTTAGATCACTGAATGAAAAAGAAGGCGATAATGAGGCTGCCAATGAACAACTGCAGCTAGATACGATAGAAGAAAATGATATATTAAACAGACCTATAACGAATGAAGAAATCTCAAAAGCCATACAGCGTTTAAAAAATAATAAAGCTGCTGAATCAGATGCCATAATAAATGAGTATATCAAGTCCACAGAACACATTATCATCAGCATATCTCAACACTATTCAATAAAATACTTGATTCAGCAAACGTTCCCGATGCTTGGACTGAGGGTATTATAATACCTATTTATAAACGAAAAGGTGACGCATATGATCCCAAAAACTACAGACCAATCACACTACTCAGCTGTTTAGGAAAACTTTTTACATCAATAATTAGCAACCGTATTAATGAATTATTAGAAAATACCATTAAACTATCAGAAAATCAAGCAGGCTTTAGGAAAGTATATTCCACAACAGACTATATATTCACACTGTCCGCACTAGTAGAAATATTTAAAAATAAAAGAAAGCGACTCTTCTGCTGTTTCGTAGATTTTGAGAAAGCCTTTGACTCAATATGTCATAATGGCCTCTGGACAAAGCTACTAGAGTATAAACTAAATGGTAAAGTATTTAAAGTAATACAGAGCATGTATAACAGCATAAAATCAATAATCAAGTTAAACAACAAATTCTCGGATGCCCTTACCTGCAAATGGGGAGTACGTCAAGGCGAGACCCTCTCTCCAATACGCTTCTCCATATACCTAAATGACCTCGAAAATCTCCTTAGTAACCAAAACTGTAAATCCATAGAACTAGGTTATTTGAACAAGGCCGAAAAGCAACGTTCGCTTTACATCGATGAGCTAAACAATTAGATCTACCCATTGATTGCCAAACAAAACTCTACCACCAATTGATAGAACCGATCCTCCTTTATGTCTGTGAACTTATTCCAATCGAAAAATGTAATTTAATCGAAAAAGCACATCTATAATTTCTAAGACACCTTTTAAAAATTAAGCTAAGCACACCTAAATAGATGGCATATAGGGAACTAGGGGAACTGCCAATACAGGTATTAACACAAAAGCGCGTGATCATATACTGGATAAGACTTATCTCAGGAAAGCAAAATAAACTAGCACTACAAATATATAATTGTATGTTAAAGGATTTTAATGAGGACAGAAGACTATACAAATGGCTAACACGCATTGAAACCATTCTAGATAATACAGGGCACACGTACCTGCGGAACACACAAACGATCCGTAGCACCAAAATCATACAAGCTGCAATTACTCGAAACATAGAGGACCAGTTTATGCAAACGTGGCTGCCCAAATGCAGGAATCGTGGAAGGGTAAGATCTATAACTCTTTTAAGACTAACTGGGAAACGGAACCATACCTCCTTAGACTTAATGATAGGAATAAAATATTGTTCACTAGGTATAGGACCGGTAACCATTCATTACCAATAGAAAAGGAAGGAAGGTGGCAAGAAATACTAAGAGAAGAAAGGAAATGCAGTATATGTGACAAAAACGAAATTGGAGATGAGTTTCATTACATTTTTATTTGCAACTTTTTTCATACATTACGATTAAAAACACCACATAAATACTACCGTAAGAGACCAAATTATTTAAAATTCTTCCAGTTATTCACTAGCGATAACAAAAAACTACTATAAAACGTTTGACTAATTGAATTGAATTGAACTTTATTACACTCAGATCAATTTTACATTGATACATGAGGGAAAAGATATTAAATAAGTATTTTACACTATAGACAGAGTTTATAAGTAAATAAATTATCGTCTATTATTATTATTATTATTATTATTATTATTATTATTATCATCATCACCATTGTTATTATTTAGTAAAAATCATCATCATCATCATCATTATCATGGTCATCATCATTATCATCGTCATCGTAATCCTCGTCGTCGACATCAACATCATCCTTGTTCCCACCATTGCCATTGTCGTCGTCGTTGCTTGTGTAGTTTCTTCTGTTGTTGTCGGCGTCATTTTCGTAATTGCTGTCGTTGTCATTGTCCTTGTTGTTGTTGGTTGGTTGTTGTTGTTGTTGTTGTTGTTGTCGACGACGTTGCAGCTGCTGTTGTTGTACACGGCGGCTAAGGACCTGTTCGAAAGTTTTGAAAATTTATCGTAGCTTGACCGGGTATGGTAGTATTTTTGGACTAGTTCTTTTCGTTTATCATTGAAAAATTATTACGCATTTCCAAAAAGGATGAAACTGTCGCGCAAACACGGCCAACAAACATAACACGTAAAGAGAATACCAGTAAACAAAGTGAAATTGTGAACGAAAAAATGGTTAATATGAAAATAGCTTGCCTGAAAAGAAGCAATCACATTACTGTAGTAAATCTAGATTATTCGTTTTAATGTTAGCAGTTAATCTATAGAGATATATAAATAATATGTAAACTGTCTTGCCACTATATAAATTGCATAATGTTTGTACCCCATGTATGATCTGGGAGTAATAAATCAATCTGAATCTGAAAACCTAAACCCGTACATTTCCGATAAACTGGCAATGCCTTTGGAAAACCAGTCTACCGTGACAGCACGCGGACACGTATTTTCACACTTTTGGCGGGAAGATATTATCTTTTGTTTGTCTGCACTCCTTTACCCAGAACCGACGACCAGAATCCGCTGGGTGTAGACGATCTGTTTATTATATGAATAGGTTGGCTCTGTGACACGCTATCCAACAGTCTAAACCTCGCGAGACGTGTTAGTAAGGTCGAGGTGTTCCGCAGAGCATTTTCTAGTTTCTAAATAACCCTTTCGACAAGATATAGGCCTATGAAGTACAAAAAATGTATTTATGATGCGTGGAAGTCTGAAACTATTATCGAACTAGAAGTTGTTGCCGCTTTAAACAGCAACCAACTTCAAGACGAATTAGGTTTTAAATGTGCCACATTACAATACTTCAAACATAGACATTGCTGTATTCGGGTTATGGCATGGAACACTGTGCTCGTATCATTACAATTTCAATTTATTACGATAAAAACCACACAATGTGGTATTCGCACACAGACAATAAAACAATGAAATATATACGTAAAAGATATAAAAAATAAATGTACAAACACACAATATATACATAAGCAGTTAAAAAACCACGAAGCAAAAACCCTAAGTTTAGGACAGCCGCGGCTAGGTTGGGTAGTAGATCAGTAAGTTGTTATGATTGCTATGTTCACAGAGGCATATCATCATTAGCAATTCCATTAAGGTGCGTCTGACGTTTTATCAGGCACGACTGTACAAATGGAATTACCGTTTTTGATACCTCAGTATCTCCGGCGTTACATGACATTAGAAAGACGAATTTCTCCTCGTCGTTCATAGTTAATATGTTACTGTATGAGTTAATTGTTTTGAGGAGAATTCGTCGTTCCGTGCTGTACGCCGAGCAGTTGATGAGAAAATGCGTCTCATCCTCAATGTGCCCAGTGTTACACATTTTGCATAGACTGCATTCAAGTGGTACCTTATTATGTCTGCCTACTTCGATTTCAAGGCTGTGTGCACTGACCCGTAATTTAGTAAATTGCTTACGTTCTAGGAAATTCCGGCAACTAATCAAGTAGTTTTCGAGTTTAAATTCAGACTTGAATAATGCATAGGAGCGTAACTTAGTCCGGAATTTGAAGATTACGTCTCCAGCACTCAATATATTTGGACTGCATTGAACTTGTCAACTTTTTTGCTACAGAATTTGGGTACATAACTGTTTCGCTGCTCCAACAATGGTCCAAGCCGAAATGACCAAGTAGTTCCTTGATAAAGTATGACCAATTCGATTTAGATATAAGATTAGAATTGGATTCAAGGTATGTTCTACGAACTATGGAAGTGTCGTCTAGTGCACGCAGCCTGAAACAGTATTTAATGGACAATTTTAAGGCAGAAATAAGAATTGTGTGATGACCCAGTTCCCCACGGATAGCATCATTGGTTGCCTTTCTGTGTGTTCCCAACAGATATTTGCAAAATGTAACCATGACACTCTCCGCGGGTAGGTTATCACATACAATTTTGAAGCCGTGGTTGCTCAGTCCTTTTAGAAAGTAAGGCGCCCAAACCTCACTCCCATACATGAGAATCGGAGAGATTAGTCTGTTAAAAAGAATAAGCGCCGTAGTAATGTTAGACCTAACATTGGCTTGCTTCAATTTGAAAATAGCCTTGGTAGCTTGGTCGCAAAGGCGTTCGCATGCTGGCTTAAAGTTACCAGATGGGACAAATAAAATACCTAGGTAACAATAGGACTGTACAATTTCAATAACGTTCCCCATATAAGTAAATAAATGATTACTCAATAATTTCCCGCCCTTATTGAAAATTATAATCTTGGTTTTCAGAAGGTTAACCTTACAATCGTCACAGGACCATAATGATTAGCACTGAGACGAACGGCAACCCCTGTCTACGGCGGGAACTTTTTGGGCCCATACCGAAGAGTGATTAATAAAAGGTCTCTTAATACAAGTCATTTACCACAGTAAATGGTGTGTTTTGAGCTACACAATGGCGATTCTTTATGACTTTCTTACGACAACGCGCCTCAAAGAACCGCCATCTTGTGGCCCAAAACAACTCCATTATAGACAGGTTTGTCTGTATTTCATAATATTAGCCGATTCCTATCAAGACAACCTCTGATAATTTTTGTAGACTCACACATTCTCGCTAAATAAGAAAAACTCAAACTGTCAAGTAGTTTAAAAGCACTAAGACAAATTTATTATATACAACATTTAAGCATTATCGGCGATTGTATCCAAGTTTGTGACAGTTTCAGCGAAAGAAATACAGATGTTAGTTATTGTTACTGACACATATTTGTGGCATTGTCGCCGACAGCAGCAACTAAGTTCAGTCAAATGATTTCAAAGTTTTCAACAGGTATTATCATGTGACCATGGGAACTATCAGCGTATCTCGATAACATTTTGACTGAAAGCTGATAGGATTTGCAAGTCCACAACCACCCCCCCCCCCCATGTGTCTTCTTTAACCACATTGAAATGCCGTCGAAGCGCTCATTTTTAACCCTTTCAAGATGAAGACGGACAAAACCTGCTTATGCAGCGGTCTAGAGGAATATTCATTTGCTGGCCAAGAGGTAAATTTTCAAAAATAGTCTTGTCTTGGCCATGAACATTCGATAAGCAAATACTTAAATCTTGTTGATCAGATTTAGCTATTAAAGGGGCACAGTAACGTTAAGGACAGGCTTACAGCACGGAGACAATGTTGTTGGAAACTGTTGCTGTCATTGAGAGAAAAAGCTCGCAGCAACATTGTTTCGAAAAAGCAACAATACTTAGTGTATAAAGTGGAATGGAATTGAGTAATATACCTTTATAACATCCGTATCCTTCCATGTAATCGAGGGATCCATTTAGCTAAACCACGCCCACTTCTAGCTATGCTTCGCCCATTTCTGGCTATGCTCCACTCATTTCTAGCAAAGCTAAGCCCACACTCTGCTCACACTGGGGGCGATTTCTATACTGTGAAACCTGAATTCTCAGAATCCCAATTTCAATATAACTACACAATATAATTACACAGGTAAGCGATTGAATAATTTGAAACTAATTTGACTCGTGCCGTTGATAACAGTGCCTAGTCAAATTAGATTCAAAATGTTCAACATTTTGCTTAGTAAACAGTACATCGTAAACTTGACGGAGTATTCCAGCTCCATGATGGAGTAATCCCTGTTAGCTAGATCATTGACTCGCATCAGCTGTCAAAAGTAATTTTAAAACTGTCATGTTATTTTAACAAACCAAAAAAAACAGGAAGACTCTAAACTAGCAAGACGACGCCCTCTCCTTAACTTTTTTTATTAAAATTTTAAGTTTCTTTATTTATTTTTTATTTTATTTTATTTAATTTTATTTTATTTTCAAACACCAATAATTTCTCTTGGATATTAGGTCGAATAGATTGCCAATATCCTGTCTCTGTCTGACATAATGTCTCCAGAGGTTACAACTCAAATGCTTGGGTGGGTGGGTGATTCTAACACCTCTGTCGGTGTCAATCGAAGCTAAATAAGCTGTTTTCATGTGTCTATCCGATTTCTCGCAGCAATTTCTAAATGTTTTCAAATTTTCAACACCCGTTTTAAGCACACTACTATAACAAGTCGAACATCTTTGCAAAATAGATTTTATAAGGTTTTGAGGGCATATTTTAAAATAATTGAGTATATATTTCAATTAGATTTTTATATAGTTAGAATCTACACTAAACGTTGATTCTATCCCATACTGTTAATTTGTTGGCAAAAATGTATTAATGGGAAATATCTTGATTTAAATTTGAATAATACCCCCATTTTTCCACCCTCACATGTATTCCCTATGCGGCAGACCACTGCTATATAAAACATAAAAAGGACGTAATTTGAGTGCATGCACTTTGACAAGATTATTATAATTTACATCATTAGAAAGCAAATAGATTTTACTTTCTGTTCATATGTGTTAAATTCTAAACAAATCATAAATACAACCGGAAAATTACGATTTTATAAACCTCGCCTCTTTATTTCATAGTAAATATCTGGACATGTCATACGGCCAAACTAGCCCATGCGCACTGAGATTTTGTCTCCATTGTTGAGCATGTGAGAATAGGGGGCGCCAACCCGAGCCAATTTTCCCATATTGGCCTTCCCATCAATCAACTCCACCCCCACCCCACACACCGCCTCGCATTAATTGTACATGCCAGTTTTACAGGAAACTGCATTGTCTAGTTGACTTTGGTCAATAAAGATGCGGTATAATAAAAGATTTTATTTGTCTAAGTCAGCGCTGATGTCCATATTTAACTCAGACAATGCGGGAATTATTTTTTGAAACCATCTCGATTTTTACAAATTCAGGGGGTGACACCACCTTCCTTCCATTCTACTTCCAAAATCTACTTAATGGGACATTTGACCTAGAGCCGGCTCTGAATGGAGGAATTCAGTTTTAGCTATGCCCAGCCCATCTCTAGCTAAGCGCCACCCACTCTTTGCCCGCCTATGGCAGCAACAGTGCCTAGTCAAATTAATTTCAAAATATTCAACATAATGTTTATTAAATTGTAAAGACATACAATTCGTACAACTAGCCAGACTATTAAGAGCTTAAGACGGACAAAACGCGTCATTAATCATGACGCCAGCCTACGTGAGACATTGCTGATTATGCGGTGGTTTTGGGGAATGTACATTTGCAGGCCAAGAGAACACTATTTTTGACATTTTACCACTGGAATGACTGGCTTGGTCGAGAAAATGGGCGTTCAATAAGTAAATATTTTAATTTTCTTGAACAAATTTAGTCATTAACGGGTTAATACAAGATAAAAGGAGACCAAAATATTTGGCGTTATTGTGAATATGGTCCCTCTTTCTCCACGAAACAGGATGCGGTAGCAATCTAAAAATAGAGACGTGGCTTCTTCGAGAATACACGCACGCATATATATATATATATATATATATATATATATATATATATATATATATATATATATATATATATATATATATATATATATATATATATATATATATATATATATATATATATATTGTATACACATATACTTTTCTCGATCTCGTAGATGCGACAATTGATATTGTGTTATGCGTATCAACGGTGTGTAGCTGACATCACGATCGCATGAGACACGTCAGACATGAAAAGGGTCAGATAATAACCGTCTGAACGCTATGGGATTTTACCATTTTCAAAATATTCAATGCATTGTTCACCTTGAAATTGAGATTCTGAAAATTCAGTATTCAACGTGTTCCACTCGATTCAAACGTGCGTAGAAAATGGGCGGAGCTTAGATAGAAATGGGCGGAGCTTAGTTAGAAATGGGCGGAGGTTAGCTAGAAATGGACCCGCTATTGAAGTACTGCTGTTATCGTCTTTCAAGGTAATGATACAGATAAGCTGAAACTTTATTTGACTGCATGTTGTTGCTGCTACAGCCCCCCCCACCCACCCACCCCAGTCAAATTAGTTTCAAAATATCCAACAGAATGTTTACTAAATAGTAAATCCGTCAAAGACATACAATTCGCACACTTGATGGACTTTTAAATGTTCATGCCGCAGCTAGATACGTCATTCATTTCGCAGTTTGATTGTGGCGTCAGCCTATATGTCAAGTAAGTGATTATGACGTCATATACTTGAGTGACCGATCGGATCCATCCATTACATGAGTGTGGCTCCGGCGCCTAAATGAGTTCCGAGATAGCTTGAACAGAAATTCGATAGAACACT
This sequence comes from Chaetoderma sp. LZ-2023a, assembly GCA_034401795.1. Lineage (NCBI taxonomy): Eukaryota > Metazoa > Mollusca > Caudofoveata > Chaetodermatida > Chaetodermatidae > Chaetoderma > Chaetoderma sp. LZ-2023a. The sequence continues at coordinate 29,188,986 of CM067370.1, read as the reverse complement.
GAGCTTTCATCTAATGTGCAATCACATTGAGGCAGTTTTACCTGTTCAATGAATGTAAATAAGAAGTACCACCTAACACATAGTACAGATTGTCTTCACAAACCTCGCAGAATGTCAATTATTACGCTGGAACTTGGAAAATAAACTTAATGAATAGTCTAGAAACGGCTATAGTCTGCATGATATGGATGGAAATTTGTTACGAAATGCGAGGGCTGGTGAAGCTGTGGTGCCTGGCTATGTACTAGAAATGATATTGTAAATACAGATACTGCTGCAAATGTTGTGATGCAAGGCCCGAGGCGAACTTGTGCAGCGAGGTGTGAAGCTGGATACATTTATTACGTTATAACACCTGAGGATTTTCTCATCTACTCTAACGTGTATGGTGTCAAGCGGAAACGTTTACTACAGGTAGCTTCCCCTCAGAATGCTGGTGATTGTTTAAAATGGCAGATAAATGTTGGCAATATATGTTCTGGACTATGATGGATGTTGTTTATTAACTTAGTTGCATTTGGGGATTAACACGAAAATAATTTTTTTATTATTTCCTTTAAAGGTTAAATGTGATACATGAAAATTCACTTGCCCCTCAGAATGTCGGTCAATACACTTCAGCTATTAATACGGTTGAGGCAACGTAACAAATCAACTCAAAATTTGGCGTGGCTCAATATTTTTAAACTCTTCAAGTTAAAAGAGAAATGATTGTTTCTGTAACAATTTCCCTTAATGTTCCCAAGATGCAAGTATGCTCGGAGAATGCTGTTTTTCCCCCAATAACATATCAAAACAACACACATTTCTTTACAAAATCATGCCATGTTGTCTCGTTCCATAGCCTATTGGCATCCAATTTATGCAAAGGTATGTTTCAGAAAGAGAATAACACAGCAAAATGAATCAACAAACTAAAATGGCTAATTCTTCTTTTACAGGTAAGTTTTAGCAGCAGTCTTCGTATTATGTCCAGGTAGATTCAAAATGAAGCCAACATTTAGCATGGTAATTATTTTAAATTAAAAACTTTTTAACTTTTGTTGTACATTTAGCATTTTTAGCTGGCCTGGACACAGCCTATCTGAGTAGTACAATGGAAAATACCTGACTGGCTTTTCGTTTACTCTAAACAATATTTGTTTGTTCACCTGTATTCTGCTGGGCACCAGCATTTTGAGGGGTAACTACCTGTAAATACATGTAATGAGAAGAACCGTTGAACAGGGAGCATGAGTCAGAAGCGAGAGATTTACATTTTTAAAAATCCTCAGATCTATTCATATTTATATGGTGTCAGAAGCTCAAAGGTTTGAGACATACTGTTAAACCTGTTGATACTTGACACTATACGCGATCAAACATGTGCCATGAAGGGCAGACAATCATGTACGTAATACAATTTATAATTGGCTATGATAACCCTTTTTGGGGGTCAAATAATAATGATTTTTAGGATATGTGTTCTTATAGCTCTCGTCTGATAGAGCCATCGACACTTGAACCTAAAATCACGTGGTCGCTATAATCAAGTGGTCGCTATAAGCAAGTGGTCGCTATAAGCAAATGGTCGCTATAAGCAAGTGGTCGCTATAAGCAGGCTTGATTGTATACTTTACCTACTCTCGACATGTGAAATTTTGTAAATAATATTGAACAGTTCGTGTTTCTTGTAAATTAGCTGTGTATTGGAATAATAAAATACTGACGATATCATTTCTTTAAATAAGTATTCTGTTTAAAAGTGGCATACGTGTACACCAATCGTGTTACACAACGCTAGCTTATGTTGCCTGCTGTGCCAGTGTGACAAGCAACTACGCTAGCTTATGTTGCCTGCTGTGCCAGTGTGACAAGCAACTACGCTAGCTTATGTTGCCTGCTGTGCCAGTGTGACACGCAACTACGCTAGCTTATGTTGCCTGCTGTGCCAGTGTGACAAGCAACTACGCTAGCTTATGTTGCCTGCTGTGCCAGTGTGACAAGCAACTACGCTAGCTTATGTTGCCTGCTGTGCCAGTGTGACAAGCAATTACGCTAGCTTATGTTGCCTGCTGTGCCAGTGTGACAAGCAACTACGCTAGCTTATGTTGCCTGCTGTGCCAGTGTGATAAGCAACTACGCTAGCTTATGTTGCCTGCTGTGCCAGTGTGACAAGCAATTACGCTAGCTTATGTTGCCTGCTGTGCCAGTGTGACACGCAACTACGCTAGCTTATGTTGCCTGCTGTGCCAGTGTGACAAGCAACTACCCTAGCTTGGATGGTCAGTCAGATATGTATATTTAGAGCATCCTTGTGATCATCCTTCTTAAATCCCAACGTACACGCACGCGCACGCGCAAACGGACACACATAACCGCGATGATATACTTATGGGGAGTTTCCTCTATACGGAGTGTCAATTTTCCTAAAGTGAAAGGAAGCATTAGTCTCTAGTTACGTTCCACTTTAGTATAATCTCTACCAACATCATATATGGTAAGTTCCCCTTAAGGCCACACACACATACCTTAATACAATATATGGTAAACACCACATAAGGACATGCACACATATATTATATATATATATGGGAAGTCCACTTAAAAGAAAACACGGTCCTTTTCTCCACTTACGTCAGCAAAGACTCATACGTACGCGCGCACACACACGTACGCGCGCATACACACGTACGCGCGCACACACACGTACGCACGCACGCACGCACTGGACATTTCCATAAGCATTTGCTCTGAAACTAATGTTTTAGCTGAATGTTTGCAGTGTGCGTTGAATGTTTAGCTGAAACAAATGTTTCCGAGCAAATGTTTTCGAAATTAAACATGGTTGATATCTCCAAATATGTTTTTGTTAAAACAGGTATTTCTAGAAGTGTGCTTTGAGCGAAACAATTCTTGAAACATTATTTTACAATCAACCAATCAGCGCCAGGGTGAAGTAGACGCCATTTTATTATCATGGCTACCACGTGAGGTGGCATGTGAGTACTTCACCCTGGCGCTGACTGGTTGATTGTAAAATAATGTTTAAAGAATTTTTCGTTCAAGCACATTGACAGAAACAAATTGTTTTGAACCGAAACATCTTCGAAAATATCAAACAGGTTTGATTTCCAAAAAAATTGGGTAAAACATTTGTTTCCAGTAAATGTTTTGAACAAATCTTGCTAGTGTGCTCCTAGATTAAGACACGATCACCATTTAATGAAAACTGGTAATTTTCAGGCTTAAGAGGTGCCCTTCCACCTGGGCATGTGAAGCGTGCGTGCGTGCGTGCGTGCGTGCGTGCGTGCGTGCGTGCGTGCGTGCGTGCGTGCGTGCGTGCGTGCGTGTGAAAACATGAAAAGATGTCACAAGGTATCATCTAATATGTCCGTTGACCTCTGTTGAAGAGCAGTTAGTTCTGCCAAAAACGAAAACAAGTAATTTTGATGCCCGTGGGGTACCCTTCAACATGCGCATGTGCCATGCAGACGAGTCAACACCTTCAGGACTCCTAGTGTAACATCCTGGCCAAGTATGATAATGATCCGATCAAAACTTTAGGTGTAGTTGTAGTTCAAATGTCAATATTAAATTGTAATTTTGATAACCAAGTGGTGCCCATCTACCTGGGCGTGGGATCCAGAGGTGTAGGAAATGTGAAAGGATGTCACAGGACAGCTTCTAATATGTCCATTGACCTTCTCTGATGAAGGCGAGTTAATCTTTGCAAAAAACGAAAACTGGTAATTTTGACGTTCAAGTAGTACCCTTCAACTTGGACCCCCCCACCCCCACCCCGTTGCAGGTCAATCAGCACTTCCAGGACTTTAATGGTAACATCCTGACCAAGTACGGTAGTGGTCCGATCAAAACTCTGTGTGTAATAGCAGTTCATAGATCAATATTACATTTCCTATGGGACTTTCTTGCCCACTCAAAGGTGGGGAGCTCGAAAACTATTGGACGGACCCAAAATAAAAACAATAGCAAATGATCGCAGGCTGAGTAACAGAAGTTGACCAATGTTGGAGTTAATCAGATAACAAAATGTAGGAGGAAATCCAAAGTTCTTGATGAAAAATAAAGAAAGAAAGAAATAAAGAAGAAAGATCCTGAGATTTTTTAATAATCTGCGATCATTATTAATAATAATAATAATAATAATAATAATAATAATAATAAAAACTAGAAAACAGTGGTTGACTCAGTGCCACACCCCCACCCCCCCCCCCCCCTCCACCCCTGCAATCACTGAAAATACCTTTCCCTATGTAGTAGGTAGCAATTTTATTCAAAGTATTCATATTATATAAATAAAAAAATAAAAAGAAACAAAAAACAAGGAAATTGACAAAGATTGTAAGTTTTTGCATTAAAAGCTCCCTTTCACCCACAATTTTGGACCTGTAAAGGTGAAGGGCAGATCTACCCCCATCATAAAGAACCACCTGCTGAGTTTCATTAAATTATTTTAAGCAGTTCTGTATGATATGCTCTTTACAAGAACATTGACAAAAATCGTGAGTTTTTGCATCAAAAAAGCCAATTTTCACCCAAATTCTTGGACCTATAAAGCTGAATCCTTCAGAAGGCACATTTGCATATTATAAGTGAGACATATACCAAGTTCCACTAAAATATCTGATGCGGTTCTGTATGCTATGCTGTTTACGACAGCATTGACAAAAATCGTGGGGTTTTTTTTATATTAAAAAGCGCATTTTCAGCACAATTTTGGACCAATATAGGTGAATCTTTCAAAAGGACCACCTACCCATCAGAAATAATGACATTGTGTATGGTATGATTGTTTCACTAAATAGGACTCACAACTTCTACTTAACTTTAATTAACTAAGTAGTAGCATTAATTATGCATTACAATTTGAAACATTTTCTAAATACACGTATGTCCCATTTCAGTGTACTATTTGTGCTGGCATATGTACATGTATGTCTACCTAATTGAGAAAGTACACCTATTTATGCCTCCCTTAACAAATCACATCATCAGTGCCCCATGAGAATCAAAGACCTGTTCTACATGACGTTAGTAAAACCAAACAGACAGATTTGTTATGGAAACCTCTTGTATTCATCTTTCTCATGACAGTAATCTTAGGGCTGCTGTCGTCATCAAACTGTCTCAGTCTCCTCTGATCTTCTCTTCAAATGATACTTCAGGGCTAGCAGCTTCTCCTAGCCTGTTCATATCGCTGGCAGTGCTGCAGGATGTGTTCTGTTGTTTCTTCTGCCTGCTGACATTCACAAACAACACCCTATAGGTTTTCAATGTTTTAATAATTCAATCACATCTACGTAGTGCTATTACATGGACAGCAATATTCAAGGTGGCTATTTTGGATTTTGTATCCATCCACAGTAGGCCCATTTATATTTTCCAGCACATTTTTGCCAGAACTGGTCTAAGTTCAAATGACATTAATTTGCATCTCAGTTGATTTTGCTATTAAATGCATTTAAATTGAGTAGCCAGTTTAGGGCTAGATATACCCGGCTGGTGAATAGTCTAACTAAGAATTGACTACCTTATTGTTAGAGAATCATGTAATGTTACTAAGAGGAGACAGATGAATGAACAAAGTGAGAGACTGCTACAGCAAATTGAGGATGTTTTAATGGCTAAATTTGGACAAGAAAATCTAAATAGTTGCTTATTGAATATCCATTTGCAAGCCAAGCATGCCAAGAGACTATTTTTAGAATTAACCTCTGCAATAACCTGTTCTTTGTTATCAAGGCAGCCATTCCAGTGGTAAATTTACAAAGAGTCGTCTGCAAATGGCCAGTCGTCAAGACCATTGCAGAAGCTGGCTATGGCTGGCTTCATCATGAAAGGATTAAAAAGGCATAGTCTTTGTGTTGTATTGAAATGAAGCAAACAAACAGGGTGTTTGAAATGCCATAAATAATTTTATTGAATTTAACATACTTCTGAACTTCAAAAACCTGATTAAAAATTTTAACACTTTCATTTGACAAAAGTTGATTTGTTGTAGATAAATGATTTTTCCAATAGAATTATCATTGTATTATTATTATTATTATTATTATTATTATTATTATTATTATTATTATCACTTTAGTCATAATATAAGTGGCAATCAGGTGGTTGGAATTGGTAAAGCTGAATGTTATGTCTCTACGAAATAATTTTATTGAATTTATTTTGGTCTTGAAATTCAAAAACATTATTATAAATTAACACAATTGGGTTTTTTTTTTTTTAAAGATTTAACTCAATAATTTTTCAAAGAAATTATCATTGTATTGTTATCACTGTGTTGATAAGATCAGAGGCAAAGGCTGAGTGTAATCATTTTTCAAGGAAATTATCATTCCATTGATACCCACTGTGTTGATAAGACCAGAGGCAACTAGGCTGTGTGTAATGGTGCACATAAATGATTACAAAAATATTGTTACCACATTTAATGTGGAAAAGATTATTAATTTTAAAAAGTTGAGTTAAATCAATGATTTAAAAAACATCATTATATTTAAATCATGATTGGAATGAAGATAATTTAAAGCAGCCAATCCTGCCCATTTAACCCCAAAACTTATAGGTGAATTCCTTCTAAATGCACAGCTAGCCATCAGAATAAAGCCACATGACAAGTTTCATTAAATTAACTTTAAGAGATTCTGGTATGATATGGTGTTACGAGAAAATTGACCAATATCGTGTGAGCTTTTGCATTAAAAAGCCCATTTCACCCAAGATCTTGGACCTATAAAAGCGAATTTTCAAAAAAGCACATCTGTTCATCATAATGAAGCTACCTGCCAAGTTTCATTAAATAAGTTAAGTGATTCTGTAAATGATATGCGACTCCTTCGAAAGGCACATCTGTGCATCGTAACTGAGGCACATACCAAGTTTCATTAAAATATCTGAAGCAGTTCAGTATGATATTCTGCTTACAACATATTGCTGCGGAATAATAATAATAATAATAATAATAATAATAATAATAATAATACGTCTATGTTATAGTGAAATGACAATACACATTCATAACAAAATGTTTGAAAATAAAATTGTTAAAATTGTATACTTGGGTACCTCATTGTAATAAAATATCTTAACATAGTGAATTCATTCCGTATAAATCAATTTAATTTTTAGTTTTGAAGTTGAGTTAGTGATACCTATCCATTGCCTATCAACTCACAACTTCGACATGTACAGCCAGAATATAGATTGTGTGTTAGAAATTCAACATTTCCGGCCGGAAATAGATATATAAGATTTACAAGTTCTGGCTGCACATTTTAGAAGTAATTTTTGTCACGATTTCCTGGACATGCATTTTATTTGCAATGTGGGTTTAGTGAATAATTGCATTGAATTTAATGTGATCTTCAAGTTTTAAAAAAATTATTAAAAATTAACACAATGCTTTTGAAAAAAGTAGCTTTAAATCAATGATTTAAAAACCCATTGTATTATTATTATTATTATTATTATTATTATTATTATTGATAAGACAATCAAGTTGTTTGCGATAATGTAGCGAAGTCTTAACTACTGTTGTTGAGTTAAACGTGGTCTTGCACACCAAACACATGGTGAGGAAGCAATTAAAATGTGATTTTCCTGACAAAATCTTCTAGGCCCCTAGCTACTCATAATGTGGGTTATTGTCTTTTAAATCTTACTTTAATAAATTAAAAAAATATGTTGTAAATCAAATGCATCTGATTGTTTAAAATCGCCAATCACGAGTCCTCGAATTCGTTTAAGAAAATTTCAATTTTCTCATAGAAAATGTCCATATGCAGACCACAAGAGCAGACTATTTTTTTAATTTTACCACTGTCTTCTGCGCATATCGTGACATTGTTAATATCATTGTAAGGGAAGCGCGTAATGTGTTCGTGCCTGTATGCGTGCGCATATGCCGGCAGCTGTATTTAGAAAAGAACAGATCATATTTTGCTCAAATTTTACCACAAGAAAGGGTGTTGTCGTTGATTTCGAGGGCCTCGGTTTTGGCTTTGATCCAAAAACAACAATCTGAAAATCCGAAATTACAAAAACAGAAATGTGATAAAAACTGGAGTGTGATGTTCAGCTATGTCGGCGTGTTCTTGTCCTCTATTATAAATGAAGCCTACATTGACACTCGCTTTTTAAAGATGTGTTTTAGTATAGGCCTATATGAATATATTTGTTACAATATTGCTTTGAAATGACTTAATAATCATGTAGGCCCTAATAATCATGTAGGCCCTAATTAATTGCGAAGCATTGCATTCCGATTAATTAATTTATAGACATTTAAAATAAATAAATATTACCAGTATTCGTGTGTATCCAGTATTAGAGAATCGCGTACAAGGATGAATAAAATTAGGGCCTCGTTGCTTCGAATTACTATACGTTTTACAACACGTCTGTTCCTGAATTTGACTGACGTCAATGATTATAATCTGCCACACTGCTTAAAAAATATCTTTGCTCTAACGACCTTAGGCCTTACCTTGTGATAGTTGGAGGGCATCTTGTTAGATTGCACATCAATGGGCGCGGCTGCTCATATCGGGAACACGTTATATCTAGACTCAGCACTTTGAACCGAAGCCCGATTTCTAATAGTAAAGTCAATAACGCTCATATGACAGGTGATTTATGCGTAAGAAATTCGAATTCGGCTGACAGCTGAACATTGTATAATATTCAAAGGGCAGTAATCGTTGATATAGGACACCGAATTCAGTCATATTCCAGTCAGATTGTTTTCAAAATATTCTTCAGGTTACCCATATGCGTGTATTGCATGTAGATGTAAAGGACTCCAATGTTGAAAGATGAACCAGCAACGGATTTCCAAAAAATTATCTTTAGAATATTCCTCAGATTGAATGAATAGTTCTCTTGAATATCTGATGAGAATTTAGAATCCAGTGGGCTGGTATCGACAATAATGATAACTGTTAATTCAATATTATATGCTGACTCGGCACTCTTCCTTATCCAGGCCAATTGTCGCTGCATTTACTGCTTGCTTTGAAAGTGTTGTTCATCCATTCATTTGCCGTCTATCATTTATTTTCATGGTACAGGGGAATTAATAGAGGTAACAGTTTAATGCACAGATACTGGCTGCAAATGCCATATCGCATAACAAGTCACGTGTATTAAGTGATTACGTATGGCTCAGAAATAACTTAACATGTTTCCAAAACAAAGTACAACATAACTGTTGAATATTTTGAGCATAATTGGATCGGAGGACATTACCTGCTAATGCAGCAATGTCTTCAAATCCAATGGACCTTTCCGGTTTTAGCTATGCCCCGCCCATCTCTAGCTAAGCTCCACCCACGCCTCGCTCGTGTTGGGATCGATCTCTGAACACCCCCACTATCAATTTAAAAAAACTACACAGGTAAGCTGTTGAATAGTTTGAAACTAATTTGACTGGGTGCTGTTGCTGCCTAAGGCAGCAACAGCGCCCAGTCAAATTAGTTTCAAAATATTCAACAGCATGTTTATTAAATAGCAAAGAATTACAAAGACATACAATTTATACAACGTGTATCTCTTTGAGATTTGATGGCGGTCTATATGGAACCCTTTGTGATGTAATGAGTGTGAGGTCATCATACAGGCGCTGAGCTGATTATGAGGTCATACGCGGTCATGGTGATGGATGGATACTCTGGAAAGGTGAATTATGTTCAAACTATTCAACAGAACGTTTCTTACATCTTATTCAAAATTGTACTAACTAACATGTTTCTACTTTGTTCTGGAAACACATTACCCTATTTATGAGCTGTACTGTACCTGTTTATAGGAACTAGACTTGTGTGCCACATAGGGTAGTCTCTTAAGACAGGTTATAATGAATATCGCTTACAACGTTACCCCCTTAAGGCCATACAGGTAAACTATAATAGTCATTCCAAGCAATCAGGTTCTGCGCTTGGCTGGATGCCGGACTAAAGTGGCCTTAGTGCAGCCGGGTCAAGCCCATGATTTGCGCTTGGCTCGTGGCGAGGCTTGTAAATGTGCATCTTTTACTATCAGATGACCAGTCCTATGGGCTTGTTAAGTATGACGTCACTGCGCGTGATTCGCAACCTGGAAGTGTATATTTTGCTTTATAATATTACATCATAAGTGCGTGTTTATGCCATCATCATTTGTTGTTAAACAAAAACAAAGTTTTGTGTATTAAACAATCGAAGTGAACCCTGAAATACGTCATCACTTAACAAGCCCATAGCACCAAGCATGATTTACAGCAGCATTACAACTGGTACATACATACTGAAATAGTTTGACATCACTCTGGACTATAATATAACGGATGTTGTTTCCATAGGTTAGTGTTTTTTCCAATGGATGGATCAGATCAGTCACCCAGGCAAAATATGTCACTTTTTAGCTGACGTCACAGCCAAATGACGTCGGTCCGATACGAAAGCTACAATGGTCCGCAATCTACTTTCAAGAAGGGCGAGGTTTCGAAACCTGAAAACTACAGAGGTATAGCCGTAAGTAGTAATTTATGCAAATTATTTTATAGCATTCTGCAATATCGATTAACAAAATTTGCTGAAACAAACAAACTAATCCCACAATGTCAAATTGGTTATAGAAAGAATGCAAGAACAGCAGACCATATTATGACTTTGAAATCAATTATTGACAAATATGTTAATGCTGCTACTAAGAAAAATATATTCTGCTGTTTTGTGGATTTCAAGTCAGCCTTTGACACAGTCTCTCGAAGCAAATTAATGTATAAATTACTACAAGCTGGTATTGATGGCAATTTACTAACTGTCATTGAAAGTATGTACTCTGATGTGAAATATGCAGTCAAAATGAATGATGGGTACAGCAATAGCTTTTCATCCTCAGTTGGTGTCAAACAAGGTTGCGTACTTAGCCCGCTTTTATTCAACATGTATCTGCGTTATTTGCCAGATATCTTTGATTGAACATGCGATCCTATACCTTTGAATAACACTTCTATTAATTCTCTTATGTTTGCTTATGATCTTGCCATAGTGTCAGACACCCACACTGGTCTGCAAAATGCGCTAAACAAATTGAATATTTACTGCAACAAATGGGACCTTACTCTCAACTTAAATAAGACCAAAATAATAATTTTCAATAAAAAGTTGCCATTTACTAGAGATACATGTATCACTTTACATACATGGGCTCACCGATTGAGGTTGTAAAGTCTTATTGCTATTTAGGTATCGTCTTTACATCATCTGGTAAATTTAAAGCTGCATGTGAATGACTGGCAGAGCAGGCCAAGAAGGCTTTGTTCAAACTTAAAGTTATCAATGTCAGAAATAATGTTTTAACAGCATTCACGCTATTTCGTTCTTTAATTTTACCCATCTTATCTTATTGTGCAGACATTTGGGCACCCTTTTACATCAAAGGCATCAATGAACATAACTACATGCAATTAGTAGATAATGTCCCAGTCGAAAAGGTCCTAATTAGCTTCTGTAAATATATACTGGGGGGTTAATAGGAAAGATACTAATGCTGCTGTAAGGGGTGAACTCGGGAAATATGCCTTACTCACCACGCTCCTCACACAATCAGCCAAATTGTGGATGAGAGTATGTGACATTGACTCTGAGACAATAGTTCATCAAGCCTATATGCATTCGTATTCCTCATTAGAAGAAGATACCTGGGCTAGCCATTTAAAAAATCTATGGACTAGCTTTAGCTTCGAAGAAATTTGGACCAACCAAAGCACCAGAAATAAAAAGACATGTGCTAAATTACTAACTGATGCCATGGAGTCTTAGATACAAATCAAACTGGCTGGTCCATGTAAACAGAGGTGTCACAGATCGAATTGGTACATCTCAACAGGGTTCTAAACTTAGGTCGTATCAAACATTTAAAAGCAACTTTAACATGGAGAATTATTTACTAACTGAACACGATTTTTCTAGGCGAAATTTGTTTGACAAACTCAGAGTCAGTGCACACGATCTCCAGATAGAAGTGGGGAGACATACAATTCCCAAAACTCCTGTAGAAAAAAAGAGTATGTTCGCTATGTAACATTCAAGCTGTTGAGGATGAAAGACATTTTATTCTAAAATGTCCATTTTACTACAGTGACAGACAATCGCTATTTAATTACCTTAATGTCTTTGTACATTTTGCTTCCCTCAGTGAACAGCATAAATTTGTGTTCATAATGTCCTACAATAACGGTGACACTGAGGTCTGCAGCCCTGTACTAAAATATGTCACTGATTGTTTCATGAAAAGGCAGAATGCGTTGGCTCCGAAACAATCCACTAACCCACCGCCATCACTAGTAATTGCAATATAGCTGATCAGATCAGCAGCAAATTTTGCTGTATGTACATTACATGTATCCCTATTGCCCTTTTATATGACGGCTGGGTGAAGAGGTGACATCGTTATCTTCTGTGTCATAAAATCTCATGGTGATTAAACTGTCATGGGATATTGAGTTATGGCGAGAGGTGATGCTGCTTCTTCTTTATTTAGTGATCCTGGCGGAGGTTTCACGCAACAGTCAGTGAAGTTTCCACCGTAACTAATGCGCAGTACCTAGCAGAACATTAACTTCAACATTAACTTCAAATTTACACTATGAATGATATGTTGTAGTCTCTGCTCATATATTAATATAACCACTTAATTTGATAACAGAGCCATCAGCCTTAATTCGTGGATGTCATCTTATGTGTTTGTGTGTATGTGCGTGCGTGCGCGTGTGCGTGGGCAGGTGCGTGAGTGTGCGTGTGCGTATTGTATATATCATGTATATTTTACTTATTGTATATCTATATGTATGTAGATTTCGTGCCAATAAATAATCTGAATCTGAATCTGGTCCGACACTAAGTGTCAGTCTTTGTTGAATTTACAATGGATGAATCCGGTTCTAGCTATGCCCCGCCCATCTTTAGCTTTGTTCCATTAACACCTCGCCTGTGTTGGGATCAATCCATCCCAGACCTCACTGACTATCAATTTCCAGAACATTATACAAGTAAGCTGTTGAATATTTTGAAAATAATTTGACTGTCAAAATATTCAAAAGCATGTTCATTAAAAGCCATACAATCCATACATACACCAACGGTTAGTCCGTAATCAAGTAAGTGCTCGTGACGAACTTAGCTACGCTATTCATGACGTAACTGATTATGGCGTCGTGTAGTTGATTATGACATCATATGATTGACTGCGAAACAGCAATCCTCCATTAATAAGCAAGCTGTTGAGTGGCAGTCTATCACAATATCTGTCATCGAGTAGGTTGGTGTGAGAGCAGACTCGGATTAACCTATGTGAGCCATCATTTATTTCACAGAAATTGCACCAGCCCATGATATCGCCTAGGCATATATGTACGTCTATAAAACAGTCCTTAAAAAGCTTGTTTAAAATACGACGTTTGCAAATTGCATGCAGCCTCATATAACTGTTTCAGCTATCTGTCAATCTCGATTTGTATTTATTTGAAAATGAGTACACTGTGGCATTGCTCTATTGTTTCACCGGGTTGTGGTAACTTGCCCTGTAGATGGGGCTTGGAATACGCCTTCCGTATCCTCTGCGTGTCGTAAGAGGCGACTAAAGGAGGTAAGGGTGAGGTAACCCTGACAGAAACCTCGAGTGCTGAAGACGGCGCACTCTAATAAACCATGGATCCACGCACTTAATGCTTATGATCATGTCGATAGTCACTTTAGGACTGGCGGTATGATCAGCGAACGAAAAGAAGAAGAAGTGGTAACTTCGTAGCTGTAGCAGGCGAGTGTCTAGCCATGCAGTTAGCGACCCCTAAATCATTTTCAAAGTTATCTAGACGCCTTACAGCCAGTGTTCATTGTACAATATGCAGACAGTGTTGCTGCAGGCTGTTGCTAATGTAGACATCAAAGAACAAGGAACTGACAAATGTGGGCTGGTCATTCACAATACACTAATATTGATTATATAGAGCACACTATAGACTATTAATTAGACCGCTAAATATTATGTATTGATATTACCAATGCATGTGCAATGATGATGATGATGATGATATATGATGATGATGATGATGACGACGACGACGACGACCAATGATGACTGATGACGAGGACGACGACGAGCAGCATCATCATCAGCAACAACAGCAACAGCATGAAGAAATTCCACTAATCAACTTACCTTTACATTTATGATTTACACGTGCACAGGTAGATCAATATTGTATTTTGCTTTGGATTTGCCGGCGAAAACACTGTAAAAAATTGTAAACAAATAATTCTTAATGCACAACAAACTAATTATCACTGAGATCAGTTATGATGATCCAATGTTTCGTTTTACATGTCATTTTGAACCAAAAAATGAAATATTTCGCATAGACTAAATCAACCAACACAGTATTTCCGATAAATTGTGCTGTAATCTTTATATATATATATATATAGGGCCCATATACAATGTAATGTTATTGAGAAATATGTAGGCCTCTACGTAGTCCTTCACAGCGCATGCGCAACGTAATAAATATTTCAGTGCATATAGTTTACCACGAAGGCGAGATAGGCTTCCCAGAATTACTAAATCCTACTGACCCAACTGGCCAATCAGAAGCGGATAATCAGTCTAGGGGAATCCCCATAATATTTTCAGTCGCGCGTTGTTGTACATATACAATAGCGTAGAGATGATTCTCGTTAAACCTCTAACCGAGTGTACGGCGCAAGTAAAAGGTCCTTTGTATTTTTCCTAATTAATAGTTGAGATGATCTTGTTCATTCCTGGAAAAGAGGTTGCTGAAAGCTGTTGCTGTCATATACAGCAGCAGCTTTCGGCAACATCGTTTTCAAAATGAACAATGTTTAGAATGGCTTGACGCGCTGACTTGCCATGGGTCATTCAATCTAGTACGTTATTCCCGCGAACTAAATACACGCACACAATGCGCACACATTGAAGATTCACCTATTAGGCCTATATCTGTGAGATAGCGTTTATAGCTATAGTCTGGGAGCGATGAGGACCGCACTCCCAACCTCATCCCACCCCACCGCACATCACCCCATGCACACACCCTCCCCCATCAGAATCCATCGACAACCATTCTTTTAAAGGATTTTAGCTTCGAAATAAAAGATCTGGACCTGTTCTCCGAGATGGACCTGTTCTCAGAGAAAACGGTCACGATCCTTATTTTCTAGGTATGATACCGCATGCAGGTAAATGGTACATGCGATATTTTACCCGCATTCCGCATACCCGATTTCCGTTCCGCGTTCCGCATTCCGCACCCCGCGTGCCAGATAAACGCAGCTTAAACAGCACCATGGTAGTAAAAAATCCACCAATTCTATGGAACGGGAAAACAAAAATTTAGAATTGGGTTTTTTTCTTCACACTGAAATGGCCACTGAAGCTGTTGTTTGAAGTGTCCTCTACCCTTTCACATAGGCATATCTCTTATGCGGATCTGTTAAGTAATTAGGTCACCGGAGATCAAAAGGTCCGTTTTTTGCTTAAAATCTATTAAACTGGGTACATTGCTGTCACAAACAAATCTTATTTCGTATTTTCGTATTTTCTTGATTACACTCAGGCCGTGACAACGGCATATGAGGACTATTTGTACATTGACAATGACGGTAGAAATACAATATCATTATTATTATTATTATTATTATTATTATTATTATTATTATTATTATTATTATTATTATTATTATTATTATTATACCATCTCCGCTGCGCTGCCGACGAGGGCGACGACAGTGGGACCGCTAACATAATAATGATAACAACAATAATCAATTTATTATTTTATTTTGGGCCACTTGCCCTTGCAGTGTTTCAGGCAGTATCAAAGGAGAACTAACTTCATATAAGGCTTGAGTAGTTTAAACGTTGATACATTTCCAAAGCCTATGGTGGCTGTCATGCCTTACTTTTCAACCAATCAGAAGGAAAAACTAGCGTATCTGCCTTGGTCAATACGCTCAGTCATCAGTTACAAAGGAATATGATTGTGTTATTAGCGTGTAGAAGTGATTGATATGCAATATCTGGCAATCTAAAGGATCAATGTTCAATTATTTCATGCAATCTTCTTACTATGACAATCGACATAAGCATAATCTCCTTTTTCAAACTAATATACCATCACGCGTAAATAATGGTGTGTAAAAATGACAAAAGTAGAAGCAGCGGATTTGTATAGGAATTACTTGTTCCATTTATTACTGTTTATAATTGCGAGTTTTGTGGTCATGTGATGATGTAGTGAGTAGAAGTATTGTCTCACGGACATTTCTAGTTTATGATGGCAGCTCCAGCTTGGTTTGTTAGACATAGCCTGTATGTAGAAGGATCGAGCAGGAATGATGTTAGGATGCTCATGTTGGTCCAGATGTTGTGGATGTTGGTGTTGCACGTGGTACATAGGCTAGAGTGGATCAAATTGGGGTATTTCATGCAGCTTTCAGCTAGAGCAGTGCAGGCAGTCAGAAAGTGCTGAAGGTCCTCGGGTTGGCCATTACAAAGTAGGCAGGTTTGATTAAAGGTACTATGTCACAACAAGTAGTCGTAAATGAAAAATAATAGCAAGCGTACAATATTCCAGGCGTATTTAGCGTATTTTCATGCAATCTAATGGAATATGAAATGACTTTCCATGTTGAGCGCCCTATCATTGAAATTGAATTGTGCATAAAAACTATGCAACGTTGTGCCTCGTGAAATGGTGGAATAGCCATTCAGTAAGAAGAAGGGCTTCCCCAGTCGCAAGTAGGTCACAACCCGTAAACAAATCTCTTGTGACAGCGACGAGTTTGCGAATGTAACGCTACATATTTTTCTTCTCCTACTCGCGTATTTTAGCGTGTTCTCATGTGTCAACTTCTTGGTGACAGCTTGATAGCGAATCAGATGAAGATATTTGTGGGCTAGAATAAGAAAATTCAACAAAGTTTACGCGATTGGAAGCGGAAAACAATCCCATCAAGGGGCGTTCGCCCCTGTGCCAATTCGCTAGCTTGTGCAGTACTTGTTATTATGGTACACTTGTAATACGCTGGCGGATTGTTTTAACACCTACGCCGCCAGTTCCATAGCCCTAGTCTATGCATTGGGCATAGAACATGTAGGATATAGGTCGTCTATTCACGTTTTGCGTGTAGGATACACATACACGAGTCTTACAGCTTCATTCGTAGCTAAGTCAGCCATCCACGCAGTCAGTTGGTCAGTGTGTTGATCAATCGGTGGTTCGATCTGTCAGCCTGTCTGTATGTCCGCCACTCATGCAGTCATCTGACCTGTCACTCATGCACTCATCTGATCTGTCACCCACGCAGTCTAGACTGTCAGTCTCTATTCCTCATGCAGTCATCCGATCTGTCACTCATGCAGTCCGCCAATCTGTCACTCATGCAGTCATCCAATCTGTCATACATGCAGCCATCTGATCTGGCATTCATGCAGTCACCCGATCTGTCACTCATGCAGTTGCTCGGGCGGCCGGTTGGTCACTCAGTTGGTCGGTAAGTGGGTATGTCAGTCGGTGGGTAGGTGGTTTGGTCCGTCAGCCCGTCCACCAGTCCGTCACTCATGCAGTCCACCACTGATGCAGTCATCCAATTTGTCAGTCATGCAGTTGGTCACTCATATAGTTGGTAGGTCGGTCGCTCATGTGGTCAATCAGTCCGTCACGCATGCAGTCAGCCGATCCGTCACTCATGCATTCAGTAGGTCGGTCCGATCCGTCACTCATGCAGTCGGTCAATCCGCCTGTCCACCAGTCTGTCACTTATGCAGTCATACAATCTATCACTAATGCAGTCCGCCAGTCTGTCAGTCATGCCGTTGCTTATCCGATCTGTCACTCATGCAGTCGGGCGGTCATTCGATCTGTCACTCATCTCATTCAGTCAGTCGGTCAGTTGATCAGTCAGTCGTACATTCATCGTGGCTGTCATTCAACCGATATGTCACTCATGCAATCCATCACGCATGCAGTCGGTCATCCGATCTGTCACTCATGCAGTCACTCATGCAGTCAGTCGTTCGGTCTGTCGGCCTATCTGTCAGTCCGTCACTCATGTAGTCATCCGATCTGTCACTCATGCGGCCGGTCGAAAATTGTCAAAAGTCACCCCTCTCTTTCCCCTCCCATATCCCACAGGAGTCTGCCGTTTTAGATATGAAAACGCGAAATCAAAAATACGAAAACACGGTAGCACTATATACTAATATAATTATATAATATACACAAATATATTAGTAGTATATAGTGCTACCGTGTTTTCGCATTTATGATTTCGCGTTTTCGTATCTAAAACGGCATATCCATACCGCATCTATTTGTAATTTCAAGGTAGAGTTCAGGAAAAATCAGGATATGATTGCTTTTTCATAATGAAAGTCCCATATCGAAAATACAACAATACTGGTAAGACACACTTATGAATGAACGTGGGTTGTGATGCCCGTTTTCGTAATAACCGCAATAGTTTGCAAACTGTTGTGAACC
This sequence comes from Chaetoderma sp. LZ-2023a, assembly GCA_034401795.1. NCBI lineage: Eukaryota > Metazoa > Mollusca > Caudofoveata > Chaetodermatida > Chaetodermatidae > Chaetoderma > Chaetoderma sp. LZ-2023a. Next base: position 29,170,436 of record CM067370.1, on the reverse strand, counting down.
GCAATAGTTTGCAAACTATTGTGAACGCATTACGAAAACTGATACCACAAGCCACCTTCGCCGTATACGCGGCGCGGGTTACCAGTATTGCTGGCCTGTTTACAGCTAATTCGCCTATTTTAGTCTAGCCTATCATTTAATTTAGTCGTTAATAGTATTTATTGATGATGCATCCCTCTAATAACAATAGCCGATTGACACAAGTTGAAACCGAAAGCGAAACAAAAAATATGTTACGTGATAAGAGGGATTTCTCTGTAGACAATATAAACTAGATGAATGAGATTAGAAATGGCTGTAAAATGCGCTATTTGACGATCGCGGTAACGGTGGAATTAAATCGAATTATTGGCGGCATTATGCGAATATGAACTTCTGACACAATGAGATGATGTATATAGCCTAGAGACTGATTTGCAATAATCAAATACTGTGACATAGCAGCTTTAACAGTGTAGCGGCTAAACTTAGCTGTGTTCAGCTGAAGAATGCAACATCCTGTCAGTAGCCGTAGTCGTACTGCAAGTAGGCGTATATCGTAAGGTGATGTAGTAACAGAGTCAACTGCCGGATGTGCAGAGCAGAAATCAATTGGATAGTGCTTGATGTGCTCCAACGAGGGATACAGCAGCAGTTGTGAGTTGAGATTCGATACCATTGCTTGTGTATGTTGGTTCTGATAATGGTCTTCCGGGCACCTTTTCCTGGTGGGCTGTCCATGATTTCATAGATGGACGGAAGCTCATACCTTGCCAATATCCTGCGTATGTCTGCGAACCAGCTCTCCTGGTCAAAGCCTCTCATAACGCTTTGTCTTACAGCTACTTCGAATAGAAGCATTTCCTGGTTGCCGCAGAAATTTCTGGTCATGTTGAGCTTCAACATATGTATACGAGCCTCAACTGGTAAGGTGCCGAATAGGATATAAGGTGATGAGTACGCAGTCCTGTCTGGAAGTCCTAATATTTGAAGTAGTAGTTTGTGGTAGAATTTGTCTAGCAGATTAATTTCTGTCTTGTTAAGGATGAGAATGTCCAAACCATGGCGTAGTACAGAAAGGACGTATATCTCAATCAGGTGCATACTGGCCTTTTGTGTTATCCCATTGATGCCGTGGAGTCCCGCGCCCATGAGAGAGTAAGCTGCCCGTCTTGTCTTTTTATGTTTTCATCGACAGTGGGCTGTGCACTAGTAATCTGATCACTCCTTTGGATTCCCAGGTTGGGAGCACAGCCTTGTGATGATATCAGTTCTCCATTTAGAGTAAATGCTGGCTTCTTCTGTTTACAGTTTGATAGGATGGCACATTTCGCTAGCTGCAGTTCGTAGAACTCGTAGGTGCTGTAATAACTTGATGTGTCTATCACGTGCTGTAGCTGATAATCGTTGTTTGCGATTAGGCTGACATCGTCAGCACAGGTCGGCGCTGCGGAGTGTACAGTCCCAATATAGGCACCATTACCAGTGACATCTAAGCAGTTGAGCAGATTGTTGATGTACAGTTTGTACAGGTCTGTTGATAATATGCTACCTTGCCTGACAGCTCGCCGTAACGAAATTTGCTCTGAGCACTCACCATGCCATTTCACTGTAGTGGTAGCATTTTTGTGAGGGCTGTGATGAGGGTCCACGTGGCTCCCTCTATTCCAGCGAGATACAGTTTACGTGCAAGGCTTGTGTGGTTTATTACATCGAAGGCTGACTTGGCATCAAGGAGAGCAACGTATGTACTAAGCTTCTTGATTCACGATTCAGAGATAGCTTCTTGGACCATCAGTGCGCTGTACATTGGCGATAACTCGGATGTAAATCCAAACTGAAGAGGGTGTTGTGTTTTAAGTGCTGTCTGTTGGATGCAGACTTTCCGAAGCATTTCTAGAATTTTACAAACGGTTGATGTTACTGTAATACCGCGATAGGATGTAGCTTGGCTAGGATTGCCTTTTTTCTTATAGTCTGGTGTTAATTGGCCTACCTTGAAGATGTCTGGAATGGTTTTATGTTTGCCAATAGCATTCGAGATTAGGGTCAACAGGTGCATGGTTACAATCCCACCTCCTTTTAGGTGCTCGGCTGATATGCCATCAGTATCCAAAATTTTGTCGCTATTTAATCGCTTGACTGCTTGCTCTACTTCACCGTATGTGAATTGGATCGTTTCGTTTTCTCATGCTGCGATGTCAGATAGCACCAGTTCATCAAATTCCAGTTCTGCTTTCCTATGGACGTCAGCTGGGATATGTGGTGGGGTGCTAAGCTGTGAGAAGAAATGTGAATACATCCCTCTATGATACTGTCTTTTGGAAATGTATCATACTGGACCTTGAGTTCCGTAACTTTTGGTACTCTACAGCCTCGCTGTTTGCGGATTAGCCTGAAGAATAGTCTTCTATCATTCCCTCTGGCACACAATAGGGTTTGGATGTCAGCATTACGCTAGTCCGCTACTGATCTTCTTTGTGCCCGGCGCAGTAGCTTTTTGGCTCTAGATCTTCGGGCTGAGGCTGGGTGGTTTTGGTTTGATGGTCTGTTACAGGTCTTCCAATTATGGAGAGCTACCTTACTTTCTGCGACAGCATCAGCAATTTGATTATTCCGTAGCCGGAAAGGATAATCTGCAGTGATGAGGCAGTAGCAGCTGCATGGAGGGTGTCACGGAGCTTAGTGTATACGGTGCATATGTCCAGCATATTCTTGATCTCAGGATTTTATCCTTCCAACGCCTTCTGCAGGTACTCTTTATAGCCTTTGCTATCGACTTTGCTCCAGTTTACTTTCTGAGGGAGCGGCATTGCAGTCTGCGTCGGTTTTATCCCCAGTGGCTGAATTGCGATGTTAAGCGAGATTGAGAGGATAGTGATCAGAACAGTTACTGGCCATTTCATGCTTATCTACCTCTACGTTTCTATGTGATGAGTGTACTGGTAGTAGGAAATAATCTATAGTTGAGCTCCCAGCATTACTGGCATGTTTGAATGTATGTCCAGATGTGTTATACAATAGACCTTGTTCTTGTAAGAACTCTCGCATCATGCAGTGTCTCTTGAACTTCTCTCTGATGGTTAGATCACAATTAAGATCTCCTGCTATGAGTATATTATGTGAGACACAGTAATTTTGGGAGACTTCATATAGCTGATTTAGCGCTTCGGTAAAGTGTCTTTCAGCATCTGTGTCCTTTCTCCATTGCACGTATACCGACACTATTAAAAGAGGAGTATCAAGGCACTGGATCTCTATGCATTGTATTTTACTATCCCAATCACATAGAGGGGTGACTATATGGTTGATATCTCCTCGCCAGAAGATTGCGACACCTCCATAGCCTTTTGGTTTCCGTGTCGGGGACGTAGTAATTTCGTAATATTCAATTTAGTAGCCACGGACAATTGTCAAATGCCAACAATTTACTATATTCGGTATCAGGATGTCTGTTCTCGAGTTGTAATAATTTTTCTAATATATGGTTGTAGATAACTCAATATGAGCTAGTGCCTTTGCACGATTCTCCCATCAAGTAATCTCATCGTAGGTAGTTACATATTCGCCGTATGGCCCCATTATAATATGGTTGGTTCACATTCACCACATTCAGATAGGCGTCGGTATGTCCTGGCATATCGCTCATAATGGGTTCGACCCCAGAATGTCACCCATATGTTTAGATAGGTATAGGCATACGCTTACGGAGTAGTGAGATTTAAAACTATCTACCATGAAATAATTTCCGCTCAAATTTAGGCCGATTCACGGTTTTCGTTGCACCCAGTCAAATTAGTTTCAAAATAATCATCAGCTTACCTGTATAGTTACCTTAAAATTGGAAGTCTCGGAATTCATTATTCAGCGTATATATACATCGATTCCAACACGCAAAAAAGGGGTGGAGCTTACCTAGAAATAGGCATGGCATACCTAGAAATGGATCCCTGTATTGAAATTGGCATGAGCAAATTGAGCATTACAGGGCTAATACCACTTGTTAATGCGTGGTCCACACAATATGGACCACTTGTATTAAGAGAGCACCAGTGTTTATAGGTCACATATTTTAACAAGGCCAATCATAGATTGTAGACCCTTGCCATCCCGAACGCACATAGACCCGAATACAATACACTCATCCTCTGACGGAGCGAGGGTAATTAATACCACTTGCTAATGGGCCTTTTCAGGTTGTCTATCCATCATATTACGTCATATGACCTCGTAATTAATTAAGTGACGTGTAGGATAACGTCATAATAATGACGTCATGACTGACTCGATTTATTCCATCTTAAATGCTTAATAAACTGACACGTTGTACGAATTGTATGTTTTTGTTATTTAATAAAAATGTTGTTGAATATTTTGAAAGTAATTTGACTGGGCGCTGTTGCTGCCAACAGGACCCAGTCAATTTAGTGTCAAAACATTCCACGGCTTACCTGTATAGTTTTCTTGAAATGTATCGTCTAGAAGTTCAGAAATCCATCGATCCCAACTCGAGAGTGGTATCGGTGGAGTTTAGCTAGAGATGGGCGGGGCATGGCTAAACTGGAAAGGTTCATTGTATTAATAAACCAGCACAGTTTTCAGTGGCCTATTGTCTGTAGTATGTTCAGCCCCATAATTTACCTCACATAGACTTGAGCTTTAATATGCTAGTTATATTCCGAATCAAACAAATTCTAGATGAAGTAATTTTAATACGCGAAATTTAGCTTAAATGATGCTGTATTCGTGGTTTTCGGTGCCCTACTTTCCGTAATATTGTCGGTTCCAGAACTTCGCTCACATAGACGTATAGGAGTTTGAATATGCTAGTTACATTGGGAATTTAAAAAGAATTCGAACGTGAAGTATTTTTGTAGTATGCGATTTCATCGCATAAATGTGTTTCAATGTAGGCAGATCTGCGGTTTTCAATACCCTACCGTCTGCAATATGTGTGGCTACATAATTTCACCCATATGGTTAGATAGGGATATGAATACGCTAATGAATCTTGAGATTTCTACCACGTAGTAATTTCGTAATATTCAATTTAGTAGCTACGGACAGTTGTCAAATGCCAACAACTTACTATATTCAGTATTAGAATCTCAGTTCTCGGTTTGTAACCATTTTTTACATAAAGCTGTATATAACTGAATATGTACTACTGCTTTTGCACGATTCTACCATCAAGTAATTTGGTAATATGTAGTTACATATTCGCCATATGGCCCCATTGTTATATGGTTGGTTCACATTCACCACATTCAGATAGGTGTCGATATGTCCTGACATATCGCTCATAATGGGTTTGGCCCAGAATAGCACCCATATGTTTAGATAGGTATAGGCATAAGCTTACGACGTAGTGAGATTTATTACAATTTTTGTAGCGTAAATAAGCTAAAACTTAGGCTAATTCAAGGTTTTCTTTGCAATACGTTCACCCCCAGAATTTCACCCACACATACTTATAGGAAATACGATAGTTGTAATCCGAATTTAAAAAAATTCCACAGGAACGTAATTTCATAGTACACAATTCCATACCGAAAATTGGCGCAAATTCTGTCAGATCAACGATTTTCTGTACCACACTGTTTGCAATAGGTTCGACCCCAGGAGTTCACCCATATGGTTAGATACGTATATAAATACGCTAATAAAGTAGCAAAGGTTTAAAAAATGTTTACTATACAGTAATTTCGTCATATGCAATTTAGTAGTGGCACACCATTGTCAAATTCCAATAATGTACTATATTCGGTACCAGAATAACTTTACATGCCTTGTAGCCAGTTTTCGAACATAAGGCCATGCAGAACTCACTATGTTCTTGTGCTGTGCGAAATATTGTAATAACTATATCACCAAATATGTATTATAGTAATGTGAAAATATTTCTATATATCCCATATTATTAACCGCGTGTACTGGTAGAGCCTGACTTATCAGGCTAATACCCTAACATTTGTACATCTGGTCAACAAGATCGTCATCATTACAACGGCTGAGGCCGATTTTGGCCTTTTGGTCGAGCAAAATTTTTTGATTTAATGGTTTGTCACTGTTTCCAGTAAAGATATCGTGTAATAGGTGACATAGATAGTTAGATACGATAGCTAAATGAAACAGATCACGATGTCGTGGCTGTTTCCCACTGGGTCTTCAGTCAGAATGTTTTCTACCATATCATTTTCGTTGGAGAAAACTAGGTTCACAGTATTGGTTCTATCCTGGCCACTTAACTTTGTTGAAAAGGTTATCTGTCGGTACAGATCGGGGTCCTGTATTGCATCAAAAATATACTTGCTTTGTGCATTTCACTAGCATTGCAGTGTATATTTCACCAATATATTTCCGGGTAATAAGCTCTTCACGTCTGTTTAAGGAGGTATCAAGATTTAGGTTTCTTTACAGTCTTCTTTAATATGTTTGAATGGGTGCCAGGGTCTGTACTGCTTATTGTGCTGATTTTCTACTGACTGGGTTGCCAGTTCTGTTGATTTCTTTATCTTCACAAGTTGTTGATACCTAATGACCCAAATTTGATCTGTTATGTTCTGTTGATGCAGTAGTGCAATTTTCTCATCACTGGCTGCTCTTAATTTTGTCTGTTCCTCTCTCTGTTAAGGAGTTTGGCCTGGAGAAAAAGGATGGATGGAAAACTTGTTGGACTGACCAAAAATATAAGCTGCTTTTCCTAGCCCATAGCTAATACTGCCCATATCTTTTTGCAAGAAATATTCCTTCTTTTGTGGTATTGTCCGCCTATATTTTTGTCATGAGTGGCTTGTATGCCTTTATATAACTTCATTTTTTCATGAAACAGCTGAGATTATTCTCAAAATTATAATAACCTCCGGGCACGCTATTTACCATTGATGTGTACTTGTTTCAGACCTTCCGTTCAGTTCAGTTCAGTTGTGTCGATCACGCCTCTTCATCAGGGGAACCCAGGAAATACTGGTATTTTAGTCTAACAGAAGCATCGTAAAAGTTCTTTTATACCGCAATTACGTTCATCATTGTCAATAAAATCGGGTAAATCATGATTAAATCTTATAATAGAGTATATCAAAGTAAAGCACAATTAGTTCATCATTATTTAATTAAACTGGAGAACTGATCAGAGTCTTGATTGCACGAATCTTGAGCGTATTATGTGTATGACATAGATAAGATCACGACTACCTGTTTCTAGTTTACAGATAGCCTGCTCAATATTCTTGGCATTCGAGTTCTTATACATATGTTTAGTCAATCGTAAGTTGTGTTAGCTCATCTTTATCGGTAATAATTTTGTCGATTTTCTCCATTGTCATATATGTGCTCAGTATGCTCTTTGCTCTTACTACATGTCGAGTCCGAGCTCGCTCATAGTATGGACACCTGGTTATTAGATGTGTCCTGTCTTCTGGTTCTTCTTAACGTAGTAGGCAGGTGGGATCTGCTTTGTACTGATCGAATTTAGCCCGGTTTGCTTAAATAGTGTAGGTGACTGTAAGGAGTTTGGCCTTCACTGTGACTTTTTCCATATCGCTTGTGCTATTCTTTAGAGTGCACCATACGTGATGCGTTTCTCTCATTTCTACTGCACCATTTAGGAACCGCAGTGATGTTTTCCGTTCAATTTCGCAACGCCATTTTATGGTCCAGTAGATCTTTGTAACATGTCTTACCCTCATCTTCCACTGATGCTTCGTCAACGGAGTGTTCAATAATTCTGACGCGGATGGTTGGTTGTATTTGGCTAGCATTCTTTTAACCCCTGAGAACCAACCAGAAGCTTGGATTCCCTATAGTGCAATTTTCTGCTTGGCCAGGGAAATTCTTTGGTGTCGGGATTCCTACATATGTTCCAAAAAAAGACACAGAGTTTTCTTGTCCACCGTGGCTTCCACAGGTTCAGCCCCAAGCATAGAGTACACAGAGTTTTCTTGTCCACCGTGGCTTCCACGGGTTGAGCCCCAAGCATAGAGTACACAGAGTTTTCTTGTCCACCGTGGCTTCCACAGGTTCAGCCCCAAGCATAGAGTACACAGAGTTTTCTTGTCCACCGTGGCTTCCACAGGTTCAGCCCCAAGCATAGAGTACACAGAGTTTTCTTGTCCACCGTGGCTTCCACGGGTTGAGCCCCAAGCATAGAGTACACAGAGTTTTCTTGTCCACCGTGGCTTCCACAGGTTCAGCCCCAAGCATAGAGTACACAGAGTTTTCTTGTCCACCGTGGCTTCCACAGGTTCAGACCCAAGCATAGAGTACACTGCTACGTCTGCACACCTGTCAGGAAGTGACTGGATTTGCTTCAGCTTCTTTCTCTGTAGCTTTTTTAGCTTGGTGATATCAATTCCACTTGACCAACATGCCTCTAGCTCAAATGTCAACCTTGGATTGACGTAGAGTCTTACAATGTCATATGTGATGATAGGATTGATACCATTTTTACCATGCAATCCAGCTCCCATTAACGCATATATGGTCTTACTTGCACTTTGAATAAGTGGATTAACATCAACTAATCCATTCGAAGACCTCGAGATTCCTAAATGAACTAAGTTATCTGTTGTTGGGATCATGGCATTGCCCATCATGAAGCATAGACTGCTATCTGCTTTCTTGTTGCACACCAAGTCGCAATGTTCAGTAGGATCTGCATGCATAGCTTATTGTCAGTGATGTATAGCACACCATCTGCACACGCGTATCCAATTCAATAGCCATACCCTGTCTCCTCTACCTCAGTATGCCACTAGTTTATGTACTGCAGATAGCACTGCGTTGATAGAATCCCTCCCCGTCGTACCCCTTGGTTTAGTTCCACTATCTCTGATGACTAGTTTTCCTACAATACTCTTGAGTTTTGTTGATTGTAGATGTTCTCCAATAGGGTCCATAAGTTCTCTGAAATGCCGAGATGGTGGATTTTGTGGAGGAGAGCTGGTGTCTAAACAACATCGAACGCTTTTTCCGCATCTAGGGAAACATTACTCCTAGCCTATATATATCCTCCCTTCTCAGTACGCTGGATACTCTGTCTACATTACTCTAACCCACCCCATATGATTGCTGATACTTTTGTCATGGAATTTATCCATTTTCAGGCCAGGAGAAAACTATTTTTTTGAAAATTTACCACTGGAATTACTGGCTCTGTTATCGAGCAAGTCATTCCAATGGTAACATTTAAAAAATAGTCTACTCTTAACCTGTAAATGTACACTTCATAAGACCATTGCACTGGCTAGTTTGCATTGGATTGACATTAAAGGGTGTCCCTCTCACCCCGACCCTCTGACATGGATGCATCCTCCTCTTCACACACCCCACCAGCCCACCCATCCAAATACCCTTCCCACCAGCCAGGGGTGGCGGGCATGGATTTTTAGAAAATTGGGAAAATCAGACTCTGAGAAACCATTTCAGACAATACTTCTATTATTAAAGTGGCCTTTAAAATGTGCGTGCGTGCGTGCGTGCGTGCGTGCGTGCGTGCGTGGGTGGGTGGGTGGGTGGGTGTGTGTGTGGGTGTGTGTGGGTGGTGTTCGGTTACGGTGCCCTTGTTTGCAGTGGCAATGAGGGTGGGATGGGAGTGGTGAAGGGGCGGTGTGCTACGACTGTGCAGGGTTTCAGTCTAACCTCTTCATATTTGGGAGTGGTGAAGGGGTGGTGTGCTACAATAGTGCAGGGTTTCAGTTTAATCTCTTCATATCCGAAATACAAGCATTTCACATTCCAATGCAAGATTATGGAAAGTAGGAGAATTTAAATAAATTATTTGCTTCGACTCTTTTTCCTTTTTGAAAGTGTGTATTAAAATAGGATTACAATAGATGGATCCATTTCTATCTAAGCTACAAAAGCTACAAATGTTGGAATCAATTTGAAACTTTGAAACCAGTTGAATATTTTGTAAGTAATTTTGCAGGGAGCTGGTGCTGCCATAACTCCAAGTCAAACTATTAAAAAAAATATTCAACAGACTTTACTTGATTGTAATTGTACATGTCCAGGCTCCAGGTCTGTACACTTGATGTAAATCACGATTTATGCCAATCAAACTTGGTAAAGAGTCTCATTTTCAAAGATGGTTTTCAGAAGATTCAGTAACTGTCCTGTACTTAAATATATGAGTTGTTGCCTTGTAATTGATATTTTGTGATTTAAAAGATGAAAACAGTTTTAAAGTACATGTATCATAGCATGCAGACTATACCTTAACCAAGAATGTGTATGTGGCCTATTCCTTTTCCTGACAGAAACCCTGAGATTGTAGAATAGTCAGTAAATAAAATAACAATCAGTACACAGTCATACTCAAATTGTTAATCAGTACAGTACTTTTAATATTCAATCGAAAAAATATGCTACATGGGGCCTGGCTCTAAGGTTATGTGGTCAGCATTAAACTTGTAATGCTGAAGATTGGTAAGAAAAATTGGAATTTTTGCCTGGTAAATTCCCATTTGTAGGTCAAGGGAAGATTTTCTTTTTATCTCACCACTGGATTGACTGTCTCAGTAACAAAGCCAGCCATTTCAGTATTCTAAAATCATCTCTCATTGGCCTGCAAAATGACATCTTTCATGGCATACCACTACTGACATGACACAACTTGTGGCCAACATGACCATTATCCCCTTCATCAATGAATTGCACATATCTCACTTTCAGGGAAACATTACAGGAAAAATGTTTAATATTTAAAAATTCATTTAACTGGAAGCCGTTGATGCGTAAGACAGCGTCGTTTTCCAGTCAAATTAATTTCAAAACATTCAACAGAATAAGTTTTATATTATAAAGAATTTTACTTTTCAAGGATTTGTTATTGAAAGGGTTAATGGATAAATTTCATTAAGAAAATTTAAATTTTGTCATAGAAAATCTACATTTATACTTTGCAGACCATGAGAATACAATATTTTGAAAATTTACAACTGAATTGGATGGCTTGATTATGAGGCCATTAAAGTGGTACTCACTACTCAAATGATGTAAAACATTTGACCTTACATGTTGCATATGTTATATTATGTTAGGAGACAAAACGATATTGATAAAATACTAATAATTGAAAAGAAATATGTAATTAGCAATTCTTTGGGCAAAGTAATCAATTCCAATTAGCAATTCCAATTCCTATAAATTTACCCAATTACCCTTTATCCAATGTGCACAACTTCTACTTAACCCTAGCCCTGGTGATTGTTAAATATTAGCTTATTGAATCAGCTAGAGACTAGTAATTGATCAGTATGGTTGAAGTTACACTCCTGTCTCTAAGGATTTTGTTTCCTCATATGTAATTGTCAGCATTTCCTGAGTGAAGTTTTATTCAAATCGAATCACCCCCTTACTGATGTAAAGGTCGTTTGAAAAACCTTAACCATAGCACAATGAGTATAAGCTGGATTCAAATAAGTCCTAAAGTAATCAAGTGCTGTAAAAGTATGGAAGAATTGTGAAAATCAACTTCTTTTTTATGTGGACTAGTCCTAAGCATCATTTATAGAACAAATGGGCGAAGTTTTATTTAAATCGGATAACCCCTTGGTGCCTATAAATTGTCCTTTGAAAACCTCTAACCACAGCATAATACATATAAACTGGATGCAAATCAGCCCTAAAATAATCAAAGTTCAAACGGCGAAAACATGGAAAAGATTTGGTAATCCATTTCTTTCTATGTGAAATAGTCCAAAGCATCGTATCGAACAAATCTATTTTCGATCTGGGTTTAAGCCTTTGGTGACGATACCGGATAACACCGGCCTCCTGTTGCTCTAGAGTTTTGCTCATTTGCGGACCGGGAGAGGAGTAATTTTGGAAATTTACAGCTGGAATGACTTGCCCGATAATTGTGCCGGTCATTCCAGTGGTAAGTTTTCGGGGGTTGTCTTCTCTTGGCCTGCAGATGAGCATTCAAAAAGCAAATATTAAAAATTTTCAGGAATGAATTTAGTCACTAAAGGGTTAAAATAAGTCAATGTCAATGAGAAATGCGTTTGGGCGTGGTCTTGCGATCGTCTCATGCATCGAAGCACGGTTGGACTGAATATAGTGTGGCTGTAACAGCGGTGTCTCCACACAGTGCCCTGATTATTAACAGAATAGTGTACTAACATGCTTCTGTTCAATTTCTGGACACGCCCTTGCTTGATTCTGGGATGTGCCGTTTGTTTGTACAAGATGTTTTGCCTGCGCGGTTGTCTAGGGAAGTGAGACATCCAAATACGCAACTGGATGAAATCACCAATTTATATAATTTCATATATTATCAATTTGAAGGTATTCATGCTTCAAATGTATTGTTATATAACAGTGTGAAACGAATGTGCGGCATCCATTGCAGCCACAACGCGGTCCTATCAGTGACGGGCGCATGGGACGATCGCGGATGAACGTCTGACGCATCTTTGTGTATAAAATCCAGATTTATATAATCGGGGTTTAAATTTTAATTTATTTCTACTCTGTACTGTGTGGTGAACATTCCTTGCCCGCGCGGTTGTCTAGCTTGGCGTTATGGCGTTTATAATACGCATCTGGTTGACACTACCGAGTTATTATATAATGTTAAATACGAAATTACTCATGTAATCATAAACTGCTACCCTTATGCTATGGCCTGGTAACGCACTTCCCTTAATTTCACGCACCCCGATTCATTCGTACATACTTGTAACGGTAAAACTACAATGTAAGAAATAGTATCCCCAACTTTTCTGGATGTAATTTGTTGGTGTCCGGGGCTGCACTGGGTTCCCTTCAGAATTTTCAGTGTATATTCAACAGCTTACAATACATGAACTATTTTTGTCGAATATTGTTTTGACTGGGATCCGCTGCTGCCTGCTGCCTTGGGCAGCACCGGTTCACTATTCGATCTGGCGTACATTTTCTAGTCACAATACATGACTTCCTGTGGCAGCGCCGGGCCCCATTTTGTTTTGCTCCATGCACTCAACAGTTTACATTTATTGTTGCCTTGAACTACATGTCACACTAGACTAGGCTATCATTCAAATTCAAGCCTAGTTTGAATACAACACAGCCTACCAATTTCAACCGTATACACTAGTAACTGCAGGCCTACAACGGAAATGTTCGAATTATTACACGAATATTTTGGAACTGACTCGTCGGGGGACTGTTGCTGCACGAGGCTGCACCGGGCGTCTTCCAGAATTTTGATTGTATATTCAACAGTAGAATACATGAATCATATTATTGGTGGTTAGAATTTTTCACTTACAATTGGGTCATGACAATATATCATCAGTGCAACACTGATTTCTTGTTTAATATTTTGATCGGAGGACTTTTGCTGCCTGATGCAGCACCGGGTCCCCGTCGACTCTGTTCCATAATACTCAACAGTTTATATTTATTATTGCCCTAAACCACTCTGCCACACTAGATTAGGCCATCATCCAAATCCAACCATTGTTTGAATACAACACAGCACACCAAGAAAAATTCTCCACCACAGCAAATGGTTCTCACTATTACTCCACAAGCGCGTACCTTACCACCTAAGCCTTTAATGACTCTGTCTTTATTTGTCCTCTATTCCTCCATGTTCCTTATCTGTCCTATCTCTTACTCCTACCACCCTCTCCCTACTATCTATGGAGCTCTATATGTTGATATTTCAAGTCTGCCTCTTCCTTACTGCAGCACGTGCAAATGGCCTTCGGTGATTTACCCAATTGACAATGGATAATGACATAGCATGTTACCGTGCGGCTATTGGGATTTTTAACTGCCACTCTGTCAAACCCAAGCACTATCGAGCTACCCCACCTCCATTGCGAGAAATACTTGGACGCCTTCGAGGAATTTACACAGCCCTCCTATCACTCCTTCTTAATTACTGCCTGAGTAATGTATTGACCTGTTTAATAATTTACATTCTCCTTTCTTTGGCTGGCGATGTAGAAACTAATCCAGGCCCTACTAACTGATCAGAAATGTCTGTTGTCCACCTCAATGTATGCGGCCTCAAAGATAAAATACATCTTATCGAAGCTAATTTGTCCAACTTTGACATCATTGCCATTACTGAAAGCTACCTTACCCAAAATGTTAACAATAGCTTAATCAAACTACCTGGTTTCCAGGAGCCTTATCGGATGGACCGCCAGCAGCCGTGGGGAGGCGTGTGCGTCTTTATTTCTAACAGCGTGGCAACTACCCGTCGTATTGAATATGAATGTCGTGGCATTGAAATGATATGGATCGAGATTCACGACCACCCTGGTTTATTATTGTGTGTAATTTACCGGCCGCCTAACACAAGTGTTGACAAATGGCAAACTATCACCGGCAATATTGAGAATGTTCGCGACTTAAATCCAAACAAAAATCTTGTCCTACTCGGCGACATTAACGACGATCTTCTCAATCCATCTAAGCATCATCTACGTGACATCATATCTACGTTTGGCTTCCACCAGTTAATACAAGAACCAACCCGACCCATTTCAAATACATTACTTGATCCAATTATTATCAGCTGTGCCAGAATAGTAAAAGAGAGTGGAGTACTTGCGCCATTTTGTAGTGATCATACTCCAGTTTATTTGCTTTTATCATCCTCCATACCTAAACGTAAAACATACACTCGCCATATATGGGACTATGCGAAAGCTGATTGGGATTTATTTAGGAATCACTTAACTAACGCACCCTGGAACAACATCTCCGATGTTAATGGCGTCGACATTTGGTGTCAGACAATCACTACAAACATTATCGCCGCTGCTAGTATTAGTATCCCAAATAAAACTATAACTATAAACCCAAACGATAAAGTCTGGATATCCAGCAAAATAAAGCACGAAATGAGAGTCAGGGAAAAATTGTTCAAGAAATCAAGAAAAACTAACCGAGAGCAAGACGTGGCCAACTTTAAAAAACAGAGAAACCTCATCAATACATTAGTCCGAACAGCGAAAGAAAATTACAGGAATAAATTAGCTGAAAAAATAAGGCATGGACGCACAGGTTCTAAAGAGTGGTGGAAAATATGCAAGACGTTCCTATGTGATACTAACTCTAATTTTAGCGAAATGCCGCCTCTGAAGCGCGATGACGCCTCATTCTCTTACGATTCTTTAGAAAAGGCAAGCCTCCTTAACCGGTACTTCTCTAGCATCGCCAATATTGACGATGCTAATGCCAGCTTACCGCCTCTATCTATGTATACGGACAATACTCTCCACTCAATTACAATATTAAACACTGACATCTCCGATGTACTGTCCAATCTGGACACGTCTAAAGCTGTTGGCCCGGATAAATTAAGTCCGAAACTCTTATTCGAGAGCCAACAAGTATTGGTCCCAATACTAGCGCAGTTCTTTAATTACTCACTTTCTAGTGCGCAGTTCCCCACTTCTTGGAAAATCGCTAATGTAACTCCTATATTCAAGAAAGGAGACAAGAGCTTATGTTCAAATTATCGACCAATATCACTGTTGAGTTGTCTTAGTAAAGTTATGGAGAGAACCGTTTTTAAACATATCTATAACTATATTAGACATGATATCACTCTATATCAGTCTGGCTTTCTTCCATCACATTCTACAGTAAATCAACTGCTTGATATCTACACGGATATTACTCAAGCCCTTGACGATCAAAAGGAAATAATATGTCTATTCCTCGATATATCTAAAGCCTTTGATCGAGTATGGCATCGCGGCCTCCTACAGAAGCTTAGGAATTTTGGTATCTGTGGAAATCCACTTACATGGTTCGAAAATTATCTTGGAAACCGATACCAGCGAGTAGTTATAAACGGCAATGAGTCGACTCTACTTCGTTTACATGCTGGAGTGCCACAAGGCTCTGTGCTTGGTCCTTTGTTATTCTTAGTTTTTATTAATGACATGCCCAGCAATATAATTCACAATATTAGACATTTTGCTGATGACACGTGCCTATATGTAATGTCAGATGATCTAAAAGAACACACTGCCACACTCGATTACGATCTACTGACCATGACGCATTGGGCAAACATGTGGCTCGTCGAGTTTAATGCCTCGAAAACTACATCTCTAATTTTTTCCCTGCGCAACGAGCCCACATCCTTTTCAGATCAACTTCAAAGATTCTGAAATTCTACCGTCAACTGATCATAAGCACCTCGGCATTACCTTTAATAACAAAGGGAATTGGCTTAACCATGTGAGTAATCTCATAGCAAACGCTCAACACAAACTCTCCTTACTTAAAGGTCTAAAATATATTCTAGACCGTAAATGTCTCGAGATCATGTACAAAACATGTATTAGACCATCGTTAGAATATGCAGATGTTGTGTGGGATAATATTCCACAATATCTTGTAATTCGGCTAGAGGATATCCAAAAAGATGCTCTCAGAACGGTATGTGGAATGACACGTAGTGCGAGCACTGAAGACCTGTACTTAGAAACAGGCATCGAATCCTTGTCAAGCAGACGTGAATTTCATAGATTATCTATGCTATTTAAAATTATTAACGGGATGACCTGTGAGGTTCTGGTCAACCATCTTCCCACACTATCCCAAGCACGAAATCCTTACAATATCCGTCATCCAAATTTCTTCACTCCATTCGGCTGCCGTACTGAGCTCTTCTATGGATCCTTTTTCCCAGCAACGATTCGCGCCTGGAATATGCTTCCTGTGCCGGTGAGAGATTCTGTCACTCTTCTAGAATTTAAAAGCAAACTCAAGGCTATGTCACCCATACGACAACCCCCTGAGTGGTATTACGTAGGCCCGAGGGTTGTCAACATAATGCTATGCAGGCTCCGAAATGGTTGTAGTTCTTTAAACCGACATCTATTTGACAACTTTCTGTCGGAATCCGCCAGTTGTTCTTGTGGGCACAATGATAATCTACAAACCACTACCTCTTACATTGTTCCCTTTTTAACGAGCAAAGAGTCGTTTTCCAAAATCAGCTTGCCTTGAACGATATTTCTCTTGCTAATCTTACGGTCAACCAGCGGGACTTACACTGCCAACTTGGAAATGAACAAACTGATCTGTAATACGGTATGTCAATACATAATTAACACCAACCGCTTTCAGTAGCTTCCCGTTCGCGAACTTATAGTTTAAGGGGTAAATGGACAGCAGCCCAACACGTACAGGTCGGGGCGAAGGCAGCACCTAGAGCTCACGTCTGCTATTCTTCCATTTGATCTTATTCCTCCCTTTCTCTATCTCTCACCCTCTCCCCCCCCCCCCCTCCCCCCCCCTCTCTCTCTCTCTCTCTCTCTCTGTCTTTCTTCCTACTCTCCCCCACCTCACACTCAACATCCACACACTTATGCACACCAATAGACTACAATTAATTAAACTATTATGATTTGCCGCCATTTTGTTGTAAAAAAGGTTTGAATAATCTGTATGTGTATGGGAGACACGGGCATAAGTCTTATCGTGCTTCCATCTGAACAAAATAAATCACGTTTAAACCAAATCTGTGGAGTTTTATTGAAATCGGATAACTCCCTTGTTGATGTTTGGAAAAAGCTTAACCGCAGCGAAAAAAAACCCTTGAGCGGATGTCAATGTGCATTCTGCCGATCGCTATAGTAGCAGTGTATTCTCTGGAATAACTAATCTGTTTAGGCAGCTGAGAAAATTGGTGACCTTTTGAGCTCTAATGGCCTAATTACTTGATTACCGTACTTAATTTGTAGAAAACATATATGAATTTATAGAGGTCACAAATACACATATTTTGAATGGAAATTTATTTCTCTGCGTTATTTAGACGCAGTATTAATGTTCATTTCATTCTGTCCTCCCCCATAACCGCCTGTTTCTTAAACAATTGCCATTCCATTAGTGGTCAGATTAATAGTTTACCATGAACATTCTGCCAGTTGTCATGGTAGCTATAAAGTATATCTTTCAAATAGGCAAACCCCCTGCTTTTGACGTGCCACTGACACTATTCTCTACCCATCTGAAAGGAGACATCCAGTAGAAATCCAAAATGAACAGTCTTGCTTTCAATAGGGAAAACGTTTTGCTAAATCTGCAAACTATGGCAATCGGCTGTTTTCGGATTAATTACGTTGCATAATATAATATGCCAACTGAAGAAAGCTGTCCATATTGAACACAAGATAGATTTGCCAATTTTGTGAAACGTGTCATAATTTTCACCATATGTGTCAAAACCTTAGGAACCTAACACCAAATTGACATTGTATTCGTAGCTTATATTTGGATATTGATGAGACATGTCTCCTGCGTATGATCAGGATATCTGGTTCTAACACGGTTCTATTTCATTCCTTCTGCATTCTCGCGCCATCAATATCTTGGTGGTATATTGCGGAAACATGGCTATTAATTATTTTATAGATACATCACTTTCAAGAAGTTAAGGAGGCGATGTTCTGACAATTTCGGGTAAATTGTTCATAAAATCTAAGATTTTTACCCAAAAAATTGACCAATTTGAATCTGAATAGATTTTCTGGAGTCGGACACCATATGGTCCTTCTAGCCAAATTTAGTTGAAATCCATTAAGCGGTTGAGGCGAAGATGCATTTTGACAATTTCTGGTAAATTTGTATAAAATCTCAGATTTTCACCCAAGAAATTGAGATGATTGGCCGTAGCGGTAGTGTGGTCCTCTGGTAATCAGGCGGGCAAGGTTCAAATTCAGGTCGTCTGACATGCAATTTCCTTCACTCCCTGATGCTGCGTCATTCGCATGACACGCCCTTAGGAAGATAGACATGGCTCAAATACATCTAGGTGTGAGAGGCCAATAACACAAAACCACCACCACCACCACCACCACTAACAACAACAACAACAAGAAATTGACCAAACAAAATTCTGAGTACAAAATCTACCACCATCGATCCGTACAGCCAAATTTGGTTGAAATCGTTCAAAGCATAAAGGAGAAGATGCCCCCCCCCACCCCGCCCCACCCCGCCGCCGCCGCCACACGGAATAAGCTTACTTGGACCTTCGGGTCAGGTGAGCTAATAATATAAACCTACAATATGGTACATGGGAAGTAACTCTTACCACACAATGTTTACATCAATCTATACTCGTTATTTCCCTTGATATGATAAGGGAAACTATAACACTACAATTGTATTTTCAAAACCTAGGCCTATACGAGTTGTCTCTCTTGAAATACATGTACTTGTAGGTCAATATGTAAATGCAGTTCAGCTCATAAAATAACTTGAGATGTTCCCGAAACAAAATAAAATGCAATGTTGAATTCATAGCAATACTCTCTGAAATAGTAGGAGGACCTTTTTAACTCCCAAATAGCGCCATCTGCATTCAACTTATTTTTTCTAACAACAACAGGTTATAATTTTAAGTTTTATCTTTGGATTTTTATTTTGCAAACTAGATTTTAATTTTAATTTTCCACGTTTCTTGTTTATTTAATCACATGCCATTTTTTTAAGTTACTTATTCTTATTTGAACGGATTATCTTTCAGTTTCATCTCTTAATATTTTTTATTTCAAAACTTTCTGCCTAATTTTCGTTTTTAGATTTCGTTTCAGACTGCCCTCCACCCCCATTCCATCTCCGAGAGAAATAAAGCAATTACCCCTCCCATCCCTCCTGTACACTGCATGCAACACCCACACCCGCCAACAACAGCCCATTAGGAAGCAACAGGCGAAAACACCCATAGCAACATCTTAATTTTTTACTTTTTCAGTTTTGACTTATTTAGAGCAACCCTTAGAGGAAGCAACGCAACCCTTCGGGGACGCACCTCTAAGAGCGAGGCATGCCTCAAAATACATCTAGGTGCAAGCGGCCATTAAACAAGTTGAACGAACGAACGTAAGATCTGTATTTGTAATAAAACTCTCTGAAAGGCCATTCACTGTGTCTATAATAATACTCTCCGACAGGTGATTCAGTGTATTTATAATAATACTCTCTGACAGGTGATTCAGTGTATTTGTAATAATACTCTCTGAGAGGTGATTCACTGTATTTGTAATAATACTGTCTGGGAGGTGATTCCCTGTATTGGACTAACTATTCTGTGAAAAATATTGTCCAAGCCATGTACATATATAGAACAAGAGCTATCAGAAGATATCAAATAGCTTACCTGTATATTAATTGTACATGACGGGCGGGATATGATGGACCACCGGATACACTCTCATTGTGAAATTTGACAATCCACTTGTCGATTCAAAATACCCATGGTACTACGCAACGGGCAATCATGGTTTCGTAGAAGCATAGCTTGGAGACTGAACCATAAAGCCTTGCTGCCCGGTAGTAACCTACAGTACAATGACTACTGGCACACCAAGACTGACCAAAAGGCAAATGGTTCAAACATAGGTTCATAGCCTGAAAAAAGAAGAAACATTTTCAAAGGCAAGCACATTATTTTGATGCAGGCTATCTCTAAGAGCCCTATATAGCAAATCTAAACATTTTATCTAAATGGGACAAATCTTTGCTGATTACATTGGCATTTGAAACAATATTAACCACAGCATATACGGCATATAACCTAGATGCAAATCAGCCCTTAAAATAAGCAAACTCTAAACCCACTAAAAATGTCAAAAACTTTTCAAAAGTTTCATTCAAATCGGATATGCCCTTCCTGATGTAAATGTTGTTTGAGAAAAACATAACCACAGAATAATGAGCATAACATTGGATGCAAATCAGCCATAAGAATATCAAAGCTCAAATGCCGAAAAAATATGGAAAAATTTGGAAAATCAATTTATGTTTTATGCGGACAAGTACTAAGCATCGTATAGAACAAATCTGTGAAGTTTTATTCAAATCGGATAACACCTTATGGGTGTAAATGACGTTTTAAAAAAGCTTAACCACAGCATAATGATTATAAGTAACCTGGATCAGCCTTAAAATAATCAAAGTTCATCCGCTGTAAAGGTATAGACAAATTTTGAAAATCAATTTATTTTTCATGTGGACAAGTCCTAAGCATAGTAGAGAAGAAATCTGTGAAGTTTTATTCATCTAGGATAGCCCATTGAGGGTGCAAATGTCATTTTAAAAAAGCTTAACCAAAACATAATGAGTATAATTGGATACAAATCAGGCCTAAAATTATCAAAGTCCAAACACCAAAGAAAATATGGAAAAAAATATGAAAATCCAATTTTTGTAATGTGGACTAGTCCTAAGCATGGTATTGAACACATCTGTGAAGTGTTTGCATGGGCCTACATGTGTGTCTGTCGCTGCATGTAGGTATGGCCATGCCTACGTGTGTGTCTGCCTCTATATGTGGGCATGCGTACATGTGTCTCTGTCTCTACATGTGGGCATGCGTTCATGTGTGTCTGTCTCTACATGTGGGCATACGTACATGTGTGTCTGTCTCTACATGTGGGCATGGGTGCATGTGTGTCTGTCTCTACATGTGGGCATGGGTACATATATGTCTGTCTCTGCATGTGGGCATACGTACATGTGTGTCTGTCTCTACATGTGGGAATGCGTACATGTGGTGTCTGTCTCTACATGTGGGCATGCGTACATGTGTGTCTGACTCTACATGTGGGCATGGGTGCATGTGTCTGTCTCTACATGTGGGCATACGTACATGTGTGTCTGTCTCTACATGTGGGCATACGTACATGTCTGTCTGCCTCTACATGTGTGTATGCGTACATGTGTGTCTGTCTCTACATGTGGGCATGGGTACATGTATGTCTGTCTCTGCATGTGGGCATACGTGCATGTGTGTCTGTCTCTACATGTGGGCATGGGTACATGTATGTCTGTCTCTGCATGTGGGCATACGTGCATGTGTGTCTGTCTCTACATGTGGGCATGGGTACATGTGTGTCTGTCTCTACATGTGGGCATGCGTACACGTGTGTCTGTCTCTACATGTGGGCATGCGTACATGTGTGTCTGTCTCTACATGTGGGCATATGTACATGTGTGTCTGTCTCTACATGTGGGCATGGGTACATGTGTGTCTGTCTCTACATGTGGGCATGCATACATGTGTGTCTGTCTCTACATGTGGGCATGCGTACATGTGTGTCTGTCTCTACATGTGGGCATAGGTACATGTGTGTCTGTCTCTACATGTGGGCATACGTACATGTATGTCTGTCTCTACATGTGGGCATACGTACATGTGTGTCTGTCTCTACATGTGGGCATAGGTACATGTGTGTCTGTCTCTACATGTGGGCATGGGTACATGTATGTCTGTCTCTGCATGTGGGTATGCGTACATGTATGTCTGTCTCCACATGTGGGCATACGTACATGTATGTCTGTCTCTACATGTGGGCATGCGTACATGTATGTCTGTTTCTGCATGTGGGCATACGTACATGTGTGTCTGTTTCTGCATGTGGGCATGCGTACATGTGTGTCTGTCTCTGCATGTGGGCATACGTACATGTGTGTCTGTCTCTACATGTGGGTATGCGTACATGTATGTCTGTCTCTGCATGTGGGCATACGTACATGTGTGTCTGTCTCTACATGTGGGCATGCGTACATGTGTGTCTGTCTCTACATGTGGGCATACGTACATGTGTGTCTGTCTCTGCATGTGGGCATACGTACATGTGTGTCTGTCTCTACATGTGGGCATGCGTACATGTATGTCTGTCTCTACATGTGGGCATACGTACATGTGTGTCTGTCTCTACATGTGGGCATGCGTACATGTGTGTCTGTCTCTACATGTGGGCATACGTACATGTGTGTCTGTCTCTACATGTGGGCATGGGTGCATGTGTTTCTGTCTCTACATGTGGGCATGCGTACATGTGTGTCTGTCTCTACATGTGGGCATACGTACATGTGTGTCTGTCTCTACATGTGGGCATACGTACATGTGTGTCTGTCTCTACATGTGGGCATACGTACATGTGTGTCTGTCTCTACATGTGGGCATACGTACATGTGTGTCTGTCTCTACATGTGGGCATACGTACATGTGTGTCTGTCTCTGCATGTGGGTATGCGTACATGTGTGTCTACCTCTACATGTTGGTATGCGTACATGTGTGTCTGTCTCTACATGTGGGCATGCGTACATGTATGTATGTTTCTACATGTGGGCATGGGTACATGTGTGTCTGTCTCTACATGTGGGCATGGGTACAACATGTGTGTCTGTCTCTACATGTGGGCATAGGTACATGTGTGTCTGTCTCTACATGTGGGCATACATACATGTGTGTCTGTCTCTACATGTGGGCATGGGTGCATGTGTTTCTGTCTCTACATGTGGGCATAGGTACATGTGTGTCTGTCTCTACATGTGGGTATGCGTACATGTATGTCTGTCTCTACATGTGGGTATGCGTACATGTATGTCTGTCTCTACATGTGGGCATGGGTACATGTATGTCTGTTTCTGCATGTGGGCATACGTACATGTGTGTCTGTCTCTACATGTGGGCATGCGTACATGTGTGTCTGTCTCTACATGTGGGCATACGTACATGTGTGTCTGTCTCTACATGTGGGCATGCGTACATGTGTGTCTGTCTCTACATGTGGGCATACGTACATGTGTGTCTGTCTCTGCATGTGGGCATACGTACATGTGTGTCTGTCTCTACATGTGGGCATGCGTACATGTATGTCTGTCTCTACATGTGGGCATACGTACATGTGTGTCTGTCTCTACATGTGGGCATGCGTACATGTGTGTCTGTCTCTACATGTGGGCATACGTACATGTGTGTCTGTCTCTACATGTGGGCATGGGTGCATGTGTTTCTGTCTCTACATGTGGGCATGCGTACATGTGTGTCTGTCTCTACATGTGGGCATACGTACATGTGTGTCTGTCTCTACATGTGGGCATACGTACATGTGTGTCTGTCTCTACATGTGGGCATACGTACATGTGTGTCTGTCTCTACATGTGGGCATACGTACATGTGTGTCTGTCTCTACATGTGGGCATACGTACATGTGTGTCTGTCTCTGCATGTGGGTATGCGTACATGTGTGTCTACCTCTACATGTTGGTATGCGTACATGTGTGTCTGTCTCTACATGTGGGCATGCGTACATGTATGTATGTTTCTACATGTGGGCATGGGTACATGTGTGTCTGTCTCTACATGTGGGCATACGTACATGTGTGTCTGTCTCTACATGTGGGCATACATACATGTGTGTCTGTCTCTACATGTGGGCATGGGTGCATGTGTTTCTGTCTCTACATGTGGGCATAGGTACATGTGTGTCTGTCTCTACATGTGGGTATGCGTACATGTATGTCTGTCTCTACATGTGGGTATGCGTACATGTATGTCTGTCTCTACATGTGGGCATGGGTACATGTATGTCTGTTTCTGCATGTGGGCATACGTACATGTGTGTCTGTCTCTACATGTGGGCATGCGTACATGTGTGTCTGTCTCTACATGTGGGCATACGTACATGTGTGTCTGTCTCTACATGTGGGTATGCGTACATGTATGTCTGTCTCTACATGTGGGCATGGGTACATGTATGTCTGTCTCTACATGTGGGCATGCGTACATGTGTGTCTGTCTCTACATGTGGCATACGTACATTTATGTCTGTCTCTACATGTGGGCATGCGTACATGTGTGTCTATCTCTGCATGTGGGTATGCGTACATGTGTGTCTACCTCTACATGTGGCTATGCGTACATGTATGTCTGTCTCTACATGTGGGCATGCGTACATGTGTGTCTGTCTCTACATGTGGGCATACGTACATGTATGTCTGTCTCTACATGTGGGCATGCGTACATGTGTGTCTATCTCTGCATGTGGGTATGCGTACATGTGTGTCTACCTCTACATGTGGCTATGCGTACATGTGTGTCTGTCTCTACATGTGGGCATGGGTACATGTATGTCTATCTCTGCATGTGGGCATGGGTACATGTGTGGCTGTCTCTACATGTGGGCATGCGTACATGTATCTCTGTCTCTACATGTGGGCATGCGTACATGTGTGTCTGCCTCTACATGTGGGCATGGGTACATGTATGTCTCTCTCTGCATGTGGGTATGCGTACATGTGTGTCTGCCTCTGCATGTGGGGTGGGCATGTCTACGTGTGTATCTGCCTCTACATGTGAGCATGGGTACATGTGTGTCTGTCTCTGCATGTGGGGTGGGCATGCGTACATGTATGCGTGCGTGCGTGCGTGCGTGCGTGCGTGCGTGCGTGCGTGCGTGCGTGCGTGCGTGCGTGCGTGCGTGCGTGCGTGCGTGCGTGCGTGCGTGCGTGCGTGCGTGCGTGCGTGCGTGCGGCCTTGTATGTCTGTCTCTGCATGTGGCTGTGGACATACGTACATGTGTGTCTGTCTCTGCATGTTGGGGTGTGCATGTGTACATGTTTGTCTGTCTCTGCATGTTGGGTGTGCATACGTACATGTGTGTCTGTCTCTGCATGTTGGGGTGTGCATGCGTACAGGTGTGTCTGTCACTGTGCTTGCATATGTGTGTGTCTCTGCATGTGGGCGCGTGCATGCGTACATGTGTGTCTGTCACTGTGCTTGCATGTGTGTCTGTCTCTGCATGTTGGTATGCGCATGCGTACATGTATGTCTGTCTCTGCATGTGGGTGTGTGGATGCGTACATGTGTGTCTGTCTCCGCATGTGGCTGGGTGTCTCTCTCTGCATGTTGGTATACGCATGCGTACATGTATGTCTGTCTCTGCATGATAGTGTGTGCATGTGTACATGTGTGTCTGTCTCTGCATGTTGGTGTGTGCAAGCATACATGTGACTCCAGACGAGTCCAGAGCTGTTGCTAAGCAAGAGGTATCAGAAGATACGAAATATCTCGCATTTCTAAGTTACCGCTCGACGCACGACCCGGCTGCCGCAGGACCCAGTCTTCCCTAGACTAAATTTTCTGCAAAAAATAATTTGAAAGCCATGTACATATATGGAACAAGAGATATCAGAAGATAGCAAATAGCTAACCTGTAAATTAATTGTACAGCACATGATATGATGAACCACCGGATACAGTTTCATTTTGAAATTTGGCAATCCACTTGTCGAATCACAATGCCCATGGATGGTACTTCCCAACGGGCAACCATAGCTTCGTAAAAGCATAGCTTGGAGACTGGACCATAACCTGACCAGACGCGGACGCCAACGCCGATGCCGACATTTTCCCACCCTCTCTCAAAATCCTTTTTCAACTTCATGAAAATGTGAGATGAAAGCGGGCTATCCGACTGCCCGTGTCCACCGCTATCCATGTGTATCACTTGAGAATTATTACAGCTTTTTGAAAATATTTTTAGCGTTAATTCTATTTATAAATCAATTTCAATCCATGTATTACCCGCTTCCCTTAGGGGGAAGAAGGTATCGTGTTTGGGTCTGCGCATCTTTCACTGCGTGCGTGCATGCGTGCGTGATTGCGTGCGTGCGTGCGTGCGTGCGTGCGTGCGTGCGTGGGTGTGCATGCTCACATGTGTGTCTTGTCGTACCATGTGTGTCTGTCTCTGCATGTCTGTGTCTGTTCGCGCGTTCGTGCGCGCGCGCGTGCGTGCGTGCGTGCGTGCGTGCGTGCGTGCGTGCGTGCGTGCGTGCGTGCGTGCGTGCGTGCGTGCGTGCGTGCGTGCGTGCGTGCGTGCGTGCGTGCGTGCGTGCGTGCCTGTCTCTGCATGTGGGTGTGGACATGCGTACACGTGTGTCTGTCTCTGCATGTGGGATGTGCATGCATACGTGTGTGTCCGTCTCTGCATGTGGGATTTGCATGCGTACGTGTGTGTCTGTCTTTGCATGTTGGGTGGGCATGCGCACATGTGTGTCTGTCTCTGCATGTGGGTGTGGACATCGTGCATGTGTGTCTATCTCTGCATGTGAGCATGCGCACATGTGTGGCTATCTCTGTATGTGGGTGTGGACATGCGTACACGTGTGTCTGTCTCTGCATGTGGGATGTGCATGCATACGTGTGTGTCTGTCTCTGCATGTGGGATGTGCATGCGTACGTGTGGGTCTGTCTTTGCATGTGGGGTGGGCATGCGCACATGTGTGTCTGTCTCTGCATGTTGGTGTGTGTGTGTGTGTGTGCGTGCGTGCGTGCGTGCGTGCGTGCGTGCATGCGTGCGTGCGTGCGTGCGTGCCTGCCTGCCTGTCTGCGTGCGTGCGTGCGTGCGTGTGCGCACATGTGTGTCTTGTCTCTGCATGTGGGTTTGGTCATACGTACATGTGTGTCCGTCTCTGCATGTAGGGGTGTGCATGCGTACATGCGTGCCTGTCTCTGCATGTGTGTGCGCGCGCCCACGTGCGTGCGTGTGTGTACATGTATGTCTGTCCCTGCGTGTGGTGGTTAGCATACGTGCACGTGTGTCTGTCTCTGCATGTGGGTGTGGACATGCGTACATGTGTGTCTGTCTCTGCATGTCTGAATGCCTACATATGTCTCTGTCTCTGCATGTGGGTGTGGGCATGCGTACATGTAATGTCTGTCTCTGCATGTTGGTGTGTGCATGTGTACATGTATGTCTGTCTGCATGTTGGAATGTGCATGCGTACATGTGTGTCTGTCTCTGCATGTTGGTGTGTGCACGCATACATGTGTCTCCAGACGAGTCCAAAGCTGTAGCTAAGCAAGAGGTTTCAAGAGATACGAAATATCTCACATTTTTAAGTTACCGCACGACCCGGCTGCCACAGGACCCGGTCTGCCCTGGACTTAATTTCCACACAAAGATAATGTCCGAGCCATGTACATATATGGAACAAGAGATGTCAGAAGATAGCAAATAGCTTACCCGTAATTTAATTTTACATCACCGGATATGATGGACCACCGCATAGTCTCATTTTCAAATTTGACAAGTCACTTGTCGATTTAAAATACCCATGGTACTACCCATCGGGCAAGCATAGCTTCGTAGAAGCATAGCTTGGAGACTGAACCATAAAGCCGTGCTGCCTGGTAGCTCGCTTACATGTTGTAACATCCAGCACAATGACTACTGGCACCCCAAGACTGACCGAAAAGCAAATGGTCTAAACATGTGTTCAGAGTCTGAAAACTGAAGAAACATTTTCAAAAGAAAGTCCATTAATATGACGCAGTCTACATTTAAGAAGCCTATATAGCAAATAAAATCATTTTATCCAAACTGGATACGTCTTTGCTGATTACATTGCCATTTTGAAAACCTTAATTGCTGATTACATTGCCATTTGAAACAATATTAACTACAGAATAATACATATAACCTGGATGCAAATCAGTCGTAAAATAATCGAAGTCTAAACCAATTAAAATTATGTCAAATTTTGCTTTTGATGTGGACTAGTTCCAAGCATGATACAGAACGAATCCGTGAAGTTTTATTCAAATCTGATAATCCCTTGCTGCCTAAATAGTCATTTGATTATTTTAAGCATAATGATTATAACATGGATACAAATCAGCCTTAAAATAATCATAGTCCAAACCCCCTAAAAGTGTAGAAATATTTTCAAAGTAAATTTCTTTTTGATGTGGTCTAGTAATAAGCATGCTATAGGACACATCTGTGAAGTTTTATTCAAGTCGGATAACCCATTGTGAGTGCAAATGTTATTTGAACAAACTTAACCAAAGTATAATGCATATATCCGAACAGCATAATACATATAACCTGGATGCAAATCAGCCGTAAAATAATCAAATTTCAAAAACTATGGAGAAATATTTAAAATTCATTTTCTTTTTATGTGGACAAGTCCTAAGCATTGTATAGAACAAATATGTGAAGTTTTATTGAAATCCGATGACGCCTTGTGGGTGCAAATGCCGTTTTAAAATTGTTTAACCAAAACATAATGAGTATAACCGGGATATAAATATGGCCTAAAATATTTAAGGACCCGGTCTGCCCTGGACTTAATTTCCACACAAAGATAATGTCCGAGCCATGTACATATATGGAACAAGAGATGTCAGAAGATAGCAAATAGCTTACCCGTAATTTAATTTTACATCACCGGATATGATGGACCACCGCATAGTCTCATTTTCAAATTTGACAAGTCACTTGTCGATTTAAAATACCCATGGTACTACCCATCGGGCAAGCATAGCTTCGTAGAAGCATAGCTTGGAGACTGAACCATAAAGCCGTGCTGCCTGGTAGCTCGCTTACATGTTGTAACATCCAGCACAATGACTACTGGCACCCCAAGACTGACCGAAAAGCAAATGGTCTAAACATGTGTTCAGAGTCTGAAAACTGAAGAAACATTTTCAAAAGAAAGTCCATTAATATGACGCAGTCTACATTTAAGAAGCCTATATAGCAAATAAAATCATTTTATCCAAACTGGATACGTCTTTGCTGATTACATTGCCATTTTGAAAACCTTAATTGCTGATTACATTGCCATTTGAAACAATATTAACTACAGAATAATACATATAACCTGGATGCAAATCAGTCGTAAAATAATCGAAGTCTAAACCAATTAAAATTATGTCAAATTTTGCTTTTGATGTGGACTAGTTCCAAGCATGATACAGAACGAATCCGTGAAGTTTTATTCAAATCTGATAATCCCTTGCTGCCTAAATAGTCATTTGATTATTTTAAGCATAATGATTATAACATGGATACAAATCAGCCTTAAAATAATCATAGTCCAAACCCCCTAAAAGTGTAGAAATATTTTCAAAGTAAATTTCTTTTTGATGTGGTCTAGTAATAAGCATGCTATAGGACACATCTGTGAAGTTTTATTCAAGTCGGATAACCCATTGTGAGTGCAAATGTTATTTGAACAAACTTAACCAAAGTATAATGCATATATCCGAACAGCATAATACATATAACCTGGATGCAAATCAGCCGTAAAATAATCAAATTTCAAAAACTATGGAGAAATATTTAAAATTCATTTTCTTTTTATGTGGACAAGTCCTAAGCATTGTATAGAACAAATATGTGAAGTTTTATTGAAATCCGATGACGCCTTGTGGGTGCAAATGCCGTTTTAAAATTGTTTAACCAAAACATAATGAGTATAACCGGGATATAAATATGGCCTAAAATTATCAAAGTCCAAACACCAAAAAAAAACATGGAAAAAATTTGAAAATCCATTTCTTTTTCATGTGGACTAGTCTTAAGCATGGTATAGAACACATCTGTGAGATTTTTTTTTTAATTCGATAAACCCTTGTGGGTGCCAATTTCATTTTTAAAACGCTTAACCAAAAGATAATGAGTGAAAATTGGATACAAATCTGGCCTAAAATAACCAAAGTTCAAAGGCCAAAGAAATATGGAAAAGATTTGAAAATCGATTTTATTTTCATATGGACTAGTCCTAAACATCGTATAGCGCACATATGTATAGGGTTTTTTTGTAATTGGATGGGTGCAAATGTCATTAGAAAAAAACTTTACCAAAGCAAAAACCTTAACCTGGACACAAAAATTCAAACATGAAGAAATATGGAAAAATGTGAAAAGTCAACATAATTATGATGCAGGATGTGAAGTGGGTTTTTTAATCGGATGAACCCTTAGGGGTGCAAATGTCGTTTTAAAAAAGATTAACCAGAGCGGACGCCAACATTTTCCCACCCTCTCCCATAATCTCTTTTTTAACTTCATGAAAAGTCGAGATAAAAAGCAGGGGTAAAATAGCAATGTCAGAATGACATTGACATTTAGCATCCTGTATCCCCTTGGTGTAACCAACCATATACCCCAGTTGTGTTCCATTAGGGTTAAGCAATCCCGAAATATAACATGATAAGATTTGCTAAGTCTAAAAAGCTAACATTGAACCAGAAATGGGGTTTCAGTGCAACCATGACAACCATGAAGCTCGACTTTACGACTTTGCAATGAACTATGAACTTGACTTCAAACAGAAAATAAATATAGAAGGCCTTATCAGCAAGAGGGCCAAGGGCCTGTAACGCTAACCTGGACCATTAGGATGTGATCCATTTGAATTTAAATACTGGTAGACATGATGGATAATTTTCGAAGAAATCCAAGATGGCCAGAAAAAAATTGACCAGCCTAAATTCTGAATAGAAGTTCTAGATAGAGGTCGGTCCGAATATTCGAATATTCGAATACTCATTCATATAGACCAATATGAATGAATATTCGCATAGTATACGAATATTCGAATATTTAGGGGAAATAACAAAATTGACTTAGATTTCAAGTGTATTCGTTTCCGGCGTGCTATTTTAGACCCTTGATTAAAGACCAACATCCTACAGCGGTGGGAACATGACTTAACTTCATGACCGACAGCTAGACGTGAGCTAGACGATATATATATCATAACATTAGTATGGCACGCACTGTTCGCTGCTCACGCGATCTGTGTTTATGTCTGGCTTTGTCTGCCTTGTTTTAACTATAATTTTGTGCTTGGCTGCGCTGAGGGTTTAGCAGCAGTTCGACATTCGATACAACCACCACCACCACCACCACCACCAAGATTCAGAGCATGGGCGGTAGGTAATCTATGCTGTATTCGCTGCTATACATCATATCTGAGTAAAGCCTACGAGAGGAAGTATTCAACAAAATGCCTCCGAAAAAGATATCATTAATTTAGGACCATTTCAATTTGGACAAGGTAAACAAGACCGCCATTTGTAAGGCTGATCCTGCACACGTGTTGACATATTCAGGACCTACACGCAACCTGTGGAACCATTTGAAATTCAAGCATGGACTTGAGAAGGACGCAAAGACACAAGTGTCACTAGCTATTTTCAGCCGAAGTCATCGTCAGCAATAGGGTTCAAGAAGTACAACAGAGACTCAGCCGAACAAGCAGAAATAACTGACAAGCTTGTAACGTTCATAGCGAAAAACTATGAACCATTCAGTTTGATAGAGAATGAACATTTCAGGGCGTTAATAGTTGCATTAAACCCGTCATACATTATACCGTCGGCAAAAAGCCTGAAACAGAAGATGGAGAAGAAGTACGAGGAATCTCTCGGTGATGTGAAGTCTTTCTTACACAATGCCAGTAACAATGTGTGTGCCTTGACCACAGATATATGGACATCTGATACCCAGGCAGTGTCTTATATGAGCCTCACTGCATCTATCATAACGGACAAGTGGGAGATGGTATCAAAGTGCCTAGAGGTACTACTACTACTACTACTACTACTACTACTACTACTACTACTACTACTACTACTACTACTACTACTACTACTACTACTAGGCCTACTACTAATAATAATAATAATAAAATTAATAATAATAATAATAATAATAATAATAAAATTAATAATAATAATAATAATATGATGATGATGATGATGCAGTAACAAGAGAAATCAGAGATTGCAGACCCTCTCCTTTCTCATAGGCATTTTTGTCATGTATTTTTTGTTGATTTCCCATTTTTCCTGATTTTTTCGGATTTTCCTTTTATGCCTACGTCTGACTGAACCCACATTGCGCTTAACCCAATGTATAGTAAGTTAGTAACCTGCAGTCTTGTGTTAAAATTTGTGCCAAATCGGATGGGCAGTTTTCAATATATTAATTGACCAGTTTTAATCCGGTCCGAGTTGATTTTTTTTAAATCCAGATCACGACTGAATCCACAACTGAATCCTCTTTCATAGCAACATCCTCTATTGTGTTAAAGATTTAGCCAGATCGGATGAATAATTTCTTAGAAAGCGCTGCGCGGGCACGCACGCACATATGAACACACTGACATGCATTAGGCCTATTATTATATATAATCAAGCCTGTCTTAAGCGACCACCTTACGGAGCACCAATAAGTGGTCACTAAAGACAGATGGTCTCTTAATCCAAGTCATTTACCATAGGATAGGCCTCTTGAGGCCACACGATGGCGGTTCTTTAAGACTTACAACTACCCGTCTTAAAGAGCCTCCATCTTGTGGCTGCAAAAGATATGTCGTCACTCAAGCATGTTTTAACTGATTTATTATTATTATTATTATTATTATTATTATTATTATTATTATTATTATTATAGGTAAAGCCATGTTCAGGGTCCCACACGGCAGAAAACTTGATTCATCATCTCAGAGCAACTACGGATGAGTGGGATATCCCAATACAAACGGTGGCTATTGTCAGAGACAGCGGAGCTAACATAAAGAAAGCGACGTCTGAGATTGAATTCCGACTAGACTTGAGTTGTTTCGACCACATACTGCAATGTGCTATTCTGAAAGCATTGAGTGATGAAACAGCCACAACTATTCTCAAGGAGGCGAGGAAGATTGTAACCCGCTTTCATCATTCTCCTCTACAAGTTGCCAATCTCCAAGCAGAAGCCACAAAGCAGGACATACCGTACAGGAAGCTGAAACAGGAATGTCCAACACGATGGGGCAGTACGTTTGAAATGCTCGAAAGGTTGATCATAATGAAGAGTCCAGTGAGGATCGTCCTAATGGACAGTAAAACGAAGGAAACGCGGGATCTTGTACCAAGTGCTGAATTCTGGCATGCAGCATCACTTCTCTGTGCTCCTCTAGAGAAATTGCATGCTATTTCAAAACAGTTGAGCAGCGAACTGAGCGTTAGTAGTTCTTCAATCTACGCAATCGTCATGAACTTACTAACTTATGTAATGAAAGCACAACACGCTGATGAATCGTTTATCCAAAACTTCAAGAAACTGTTCTGTGAGTATATTGAGAAGAGGCTCGACGATGATAATATATTACAAGTGCTACAAGTATTTGCAGTACTAGATCCACGGATGAAGGACCTTCCCTTTCTCACGGAAGAGCACCGATGAAAAGCGTACAAATTAGTACGGACGGAATTGGATTCTATACTTGAACACACGGCAAATGATAGGGATGATAGTAACGATGTAACAATCACAACCGAGCCATCAAATCAAGAAAAAGCAAAACGCCTTGAAACCCTATTCGGCTCGTCATCATTTGACTGTTATGGTACTAGGCCTAAAGTTGCCAAGACACAAGCACAAGCAATAACGGGCAAAAAAGCGCTTGAGGCGTATCTTAATGAGGAAGCCATTGGATTGGATGAGAATCCGCTTGTGTGGTGGAAGGAACACGAGAACAAACATCCATATGTAGCCCAACTTGCAAAAGCATACCTCGGAATTCCAGCCACCAGTGTATCATCAGAGCGTGCCTTTTCGAGGGCTGGACTGATTGTAACGGATAAGCGCAGCCGTCTGAAGCCACAATCGGTGCGCATGCTGCACTTTCTGAACCAGAACATTTGATGTTTTACATTCGAACACCACAGATATCCCGCAATGGAATGCAGCCTATTATGGGCAGTGTATAGGTCAGCCGGTGTAGATAGGGCCAGAATAATGCCCTCGGCTGATTAAGGGCAATGTGTGTTATGCACATCCCCAGTAGGTGTGTTTCAAATTGAGCCTGCATTCTGTGTGTCTTATATCAGCTCTCTTGATTGAAGTTGTTTCAATGGAATATTATATTATATAACCAGCCATCATATATGGGTACAATTAGACTCAGTAACCTCATATTAGCTCTCCTGTTTAATGAAATATTAATTATACCTGTGACTACTTTTTGTAGTATTATTATATTCTGCCTGTTCTCGCAATTCAGCTCTTGCGTAACATGTTATTATGAATAAGAAATCATTGTCTGCCACAGAGCCAGTCATACTTTTCTCTAGCAAAAATTCCCCGTCTTTTTATACCATTAACCTCGATGTTTAGTTTCTATTGTTCAGTCACGTCAGTCGTCTGAAATATTCGAATAATTCGAATATTCGTTCGTATAATTATACGAATATTCGAATACGGATTTTTATACGAATACCGAGGTCTAGTTCTAGAGCCTACCACTATAGAATCCTTCTAGCCACAGTTGGATAAAATCCACCAAGCGATTATGGGAAAGATGCATTTTGACAATTTCCGCTAAATTTCTCATAAAGTTTATGATTTTTTAAAACAAATTTTATTGTATCATGTGTACAAAGGGATTGGGCACAAGTTCTAACAACTTATTTCCGCTCTCTCCCAACTGAATAATTCTATGGCAGCAAAATGTATTATGCCAAATAATATAACTATTTTTACACATATCGAATTAATTTATCTGAACATACATTACAAGAATACGAGAGAGAGAGAGAGAGAGAGAGAGAGAGAGAGGCGGAGAGAGGGAGGGAGCAATAGAGAGAGAGAGAGAGAGAGAGAGAGAGAGAGAGAGAGAGAGAGGGAAGGAGGGAGGGAGGGAGGGAGAGAGAGAGAGATGAGTTAGACAGACATTAATACTTGACATAACATTAATTATATTTTACACTGTTTTAGAAAAATCGATCTCACTGAAAATGAAATCCTGACATCCGGTGAAAGCACGTTTCTGGCGTTGAACAGTTGGCGCAGTTTCCTTCTTCTAGTAGATGGTATCGGAATATGTCATTGTTTAGCTGGCTACAGTTGTTCCTCAGCTTACAAAGTAAAAGATTTTCGCGCCATAAAATTTGACCCCAAGGCAAAATTCTGTATATAGGTTCTGAAGCATACCCCCATAAGGTCCTTCCAGCCAAAGTAAGTTGAAATATGCCAAGCTGTTAATGAGGAGTAGCCTATTGACAATTTCCGGTAAACTTTTCATAAAATCTAAGGTTTTCACCAAAAGACTTGACCAATCAAAATTCTGTATATAACTTCTGAATCATAGCTCCATAAGGTCATTCCAGACAAAGTAAGTTGAAATCTGCCAAGTAGTTAATAAGGTGTAGAGTTTTTGACAATTTCCGGTAGATTTTTCATAAAATCAAAGGTTTTCACACATAAATTAATCAATCAAAATTCTGTATAGATGTTCAGAAACCGAAAACATTACGGTCCATCCAGCCAAATTAGCTTGAAATCCGCCAAGCGGTTAATGAGTAGCATCTTTAAACAACGGTTGACGGATGGTTGACGGATGACAGATGGTTGCTATGCATATCAGTGACCTTGGCCTTTTGACCAACACATCATAGTGTGATGATGAGTCATTATAAGTAGGCATGCGCCAAAATTTGTGTCCAGTATGATTAAACAAACCGGAGATATAAAGACAAAAGTCGAGCTAAACGGAAAATGTTAATGTTGAAAAAACAAGGTTTTTACCAAGGTCACGGTGACCTTGATCTTTTGACCGCAACGTAATTGTGTGATATCAGGTTCAATATAAGGAGGCATGTGTCCAAGTTTGGCTCCAGTATGATTAACCAAACCTGAGATATAAAGTTGAGTTACGGTAAACGGAAAATGTTAATGTTGAAGGTTTTTTTACCAAGGTCAGTGACCTTGACCTTGTGACCCCAAGGTCATTGTTAGATGCCGTATCATTATAAGGAAGCATGTATCCAACTTTGAGTCCAATATGATTAACCAAACCCTACATATTTACAAAAGTTGAGTTAAACGCCACAGCCGCCGGACGATGTGCAGGGTATCGCAAGAGCTCGGTTTAATTCGTAACGTCTAGTAGAGGGCAGAATGACCTTGAGCTTCGACGTTGAGACTTCAGTCTCAGCATGCTGCTGCCTAACATTATAGGTAACAATGTATCCAAGTTTAGTTCCAATAGGATTAATCAATCCTGAACGATAAGCCAAGAGGTTTTACTAAACGCACAAATCTAACATTGAAAAAAAAGTTTTGTATTAAGGTCACGGCGACCTTGCTCTTTGATCTTGTGACCTCAGTATCATCATTCTACTTCCTAACAGCATGGGCTACCACATAGCCAAGTTTAGTTGCAAACTTGCAATAGGATTAAACGCAAAATCTTAACATTGTTGACGCCGTCGAAAAAGTGACACACATGTCTCGCTTTCTGCTTTGCCGGCAGGCGACACAATAAACTAGGATTTCTGAAAATATGGCCAAGATCCGGCTAAAAAGCTGGATCCGGATTGGATTAAATTTCGGATCTATGGATATCTTGCTAACCACTGGTCGGATCTGGCTCAAATTTTAAAACAAGAGTATAACAGTATAATGGGATCCCACACCTTTTAGCGTGATCAGAAAGGTTATTAGTGTGATAAAAATGGAGGATTCCAGTTTATCCATCAATCATATGACGTTATAATCAACTACATGAGGTGGAGGATGACGTCATAATCAATTAATCATGAATGACGCAGCTAGGTTCGTCACGAACTCTAATTGATGACGGACGGACTAAGCGTTGTACGAATTGTATGTCTACTATTTAATAAACATTCTGTTGAATATTTTGAAACTAATTTGAATGGGCACTGTTGCTGCTATGCAGTCAGATTAGTTTCAAAATATTAGCTTACCTGTATAGTTTTATGGAAATTGAGATTCACTGAGTGCACGGATCGATCGATCCCAACATGGACGAAACGTGGGTGGAGCTTAACTAGAGATGGGCGGGGAATGTCTAAAACTTGATTCTTGCATTGGATCGGTATAGGAGCGCTAGACATGTCTGCTATCTAACCATGACCAGGGCCTATACGCGTTGTTTAGCGGGTTGTTCCCCAAACTAGAAGAAATATACCTGGCACTAATTTAAAGCGGCACTAATCTCATTTATTGTACTGATAGATTATACTTCCTATATCATTCTAGGCTGACGTCAGAATCAATTACGTCATGAATAATATGATTCTTACTAGTCAGTCCGTCAAGTTGTACGAATTGTATGTCTTCACGAGTTAATAACATTCCGTTGAATATTTTGAATCTAATTTGACTGGGCGCTGTTGGCATCCCAGAGTGCC
Source organism: Chaetoderma sp. LZ-2023a (assembly GCA_034401795.1). Taxonomy (NCBI): domain Eukaryota; kingdom Metazoa; phylum Mollusca; class Caudofoveata; order Chaetodermatida; family Chaetodermatidae; genus Chaetoderma; species Chaetoderma sp. LZ-2023a. Next base: position 29,132,688 of record CM067370.1, on the reverse strand, counting down.
CTAGATATCAATTTCCTGAAAACTATACAGGGAAGCTGTTGAATATGTTGTAACTAATTTGACTGTAAATCCGGATGCAACACTTACTATGTAATAATTATCAAGTTGAATATTTCAAAACTAATTTGACTAGAAGTTGTTGCTAATTGGACTGTGGAAGCTAAGGCAGCAACAAACATCAGTCAAATTACTTTCAATATATGCAACAACTTACTCATATGATTTCCTTTACAGGAAACACTAAAAAACTGCTAAACTATAGATGGCATCTATATGATGGAGTGTATATGACAAGTCAGGCAGCCTAGCTTGTTTCTGATTGGTTGAAAAGCAACTCATGGCATTCTTCAGACTGGAAAAATGTATCAAAGTGTAGCTACTAAGGCCGGAATGTTTTTTAAATGGTGTAGTTATTAATCTTCTAAAACTCGAATTTGTCCAAGAAGACTATTTTTGAAATATTATACCACCGGAGTGACTCAGTTATCGAGCCAGTCATTCCAGGGGTAAATTTTCAAAAATAGTCTTCTCTTGTTCTGCAAATAGACATGTCTCAAGGCCACTGCAGACAGTGTTTCTGGCTGATATGAGTGTTAGCGGGTTAAAGCCAGGAATGGCATACATTGTTTATATGTGGCATGTATCAGCTGAAGGGAGAGAATAGGATCATGCGCTTTCATTTAGGGTTGCATGCGATATGAACACAACACAAAGTTTGTATTGAATTCCAATCAGTTTTATTTAATTTGGTAGTGCATGGTTCTCCAGGTGACTTGTCATGGTGCTGTTTAAAGATACGTATATTAAGATTATATGTTAATCTAAAGTTGATTAAATACAGTTATAAAGATGCTTATAAATACATTATTCAATAGACACAAATGATTTTCAACTGGTGCAAATTGTCACCAAAATTTACATGAAAATAGGATTTGTGAAAAATTCTGACACTTGTGAAATATTCACAAATATTGTAAGCCCTTGTTCATGTTTGAATAATCCTTAATGACACGCAGCCTGAAGAAATGGACATGTGTACAGAGCTGAATTAAACTCATCATCACCCACACTTGATACGCGCATCATGACATATTATATAATACATGCATTCTCGAATATATAGTAACACAATAATCAAATATATGAGTAAATATTGTATCAATAATGAGTTTGCTTATAATGTAGTAATGTTCAGACTCGAGAGTAGGACCAGGCATCCAGTAGTCCTCGACCTCTGGCTTCTCAGTGAAGATGATCATATCTATGTCTAAGGAGCCTAAAACCAAAGATGTATGGACAAGTCCGATACATTTAATTAACCCTTTAACTATCAAAATTGTTCAGGAAAATTTAAATTTTCTCAGAAAAAAAAAGAAATTTTCCACTGGAATGACTGGCTTGCTTATCGAGACAGTCATTATGGTGACCACTGAAGAAGCCATTTCGGCCAGCATGACTGTTAAATGGTTAGATAAGTCTCAGTCTAGCAGCTATGACTTAAACCGTAACTCTTTAATGGTAAAATTCGGTCAAGAAAATTTCAATATTTGCCTATTGAATGTCCATTTACAGGCCAAGAGAATACAATTTTTGAAAATTTATTACTGGAATAACTGGCTCGGTTATCGAGCCAGTCATTCCAGTGGTAAATTTTCAAAAATTGTATTCTCTTGGCCTGTAAATGGACATTTTAAAAGACCACAAGAGGCCTGTTTTGGCCGGCTTGACCATTAAAGGGTTCTAAAGCACATGGTACACGGTGGTACACAGTGTCTTACAGAATTTGGCAGTCCTTGCAAATTGTGCCCGATTCCTGCCTTTTTAAATATTGTACATAGTCGACAGGATGCATTGAATTTGTTGCATATCTTCCCCGCCTGGTGATATCAATGTAAAACAAAATTCTTTTTCATATTAGAAAAAATCTGCTACAAAATACCACCATATTTAAAGGTGCATATTCACGCCAAAATGCTTGAAAATAAAATTGTTAAAATTGTATACTTTTAGTCTTACATTGTGTGCCTAAGTGTAAGGAAACGAAATAAATCTTAACATATGATGATTTTATTCCCTATAAATTAATAAAGATTTTATTGTTGTGAAGTTGAATCAGGGACTATATATTAATGTCAGTGCACATAAGGAAATCATCATATGTTAAGATTTATTTTGTTTCATTACACATAGGCACCTTTAAGTATAAAAGCGTGCAAAATAGAGCAAATACCTTGTGCGACAAATGACATCTCAATAAATTATTAGTAAATTAAAATTGATTGACTACCGTAGGCAACGTTCTTCATTCTATAATAATGTGTCACCTAACGTGCAACATCATTTTCAGAATTGCATCAGATTACAAATGGTTACAATATTCTGCAGAATGTTGCTTTGTTTCTGTTATAATTTAACCTATTGATGGTCAAGATTGAGCAGGAAAATCAAAGCCTTTGTTTCATGAATGTCAAGTGGTCAGGCCAAGAGGTGTCTCAGGTCAAAAGGACCCGATAAAATCTACCCATGAAAACAGATACGATACACTGAGATAAATTAACCTCTGCCAAATTCCCCCGGACCCCTTATCTCCAACCTCATCAATGCTTACCCATCTTGACCGCTAAAGCAAGAACAGATGGATATTGAGACAGATGAGGGGAGTGAGTGAGAGGCTATCTTAGTCTTGCACAATTTTTTGATTTAATCATAGAGTTCGAATTTAAAATGCTAAAAAATGTCATGTTTGTTTAAAATCTGATGGACCCCCATCTTACCGTATTTTACCCTTTAATCCTTGAAACCCCTATGTCCCAATTTCAACGCAACTACACATGAAGGCTTTAGAATATTTTAAAATTATTAATCTGACTTGAATCCATACAGCAACATCTTCCAGTCAAATTAGTTTCAAAATATTCAACAGAATGTTCTTTATATCAAATAATTTGTGGTTTTTTATCTGTAAGGGTGACCGTGTTAACCCTTTAACTCAGATTTTTCAAATTGTAATTTTCTCATAGAAAATGTCCATTTGCAGACCAAGAGAAAATAATTTTAGAAAATTTATCACTGGAATGACTGGCTCGATTATCGAGCCAGTCATTCCCGTGGTAAATTTTCTAAAATATCTTCTATTGGTCTTCAAATGGACATTTCTCAAGACCACTGCAGAAGCTGTTTTTGGCTGATATGAGGGTTAAAGGGTCAACAACCTCTTACTGGTGTTATATACATGTACAACTCAATCTTATCATTATATCTGCTAAATAATTATATTTAAGAAATATTTACATCTCTAATTAATATCATATCACATGACTACAGAGAAATATAAGACAGATCGTGTACATCGGGAAATTAACCCGGAAAAAAGAAATCCCGAAAAACGTATATTCTTTATGATACATAAAACTTAAATCTGTTGAATATTTTTAAATTAATTTGACTGGAAGCCGTTGCTGCCTAAGGCAGAAACAGCTCCCAGCCAAATTAATTTCAAAATATTCAACAGTTTTCCTGTATGGGTTCTTTGAAAACGAGATATTGGGAATTCATGGGTGAAAGGGGTATACTCTAATGAATTACATAAATGTACTGCCATCTATAATCAAATTTAGTGTGTTGCAATTTACATTTTGGTGTGCATTAACCGTACTCAGGCCTACCTAACGAGTAAACTTGTCCTTGACACACTAGGTCATGGTGAGCGCCACAAGTATGTATAGCGCATTCACGATCACGGTACTGCATAAGAGGATGGAAATTTCTGCGAAAAATTGGAAAAGATACTACCATGTACATGCCCGGGGAATGAGGGGCACAACAAAATAAAACTATGTATAAGCTTTAGTCATTAAACAGGCCTGAAAATAGTCGATTATGGAATCAATTCTCTAGATATTATATATATATATATATATATATATATATATATATATATATATATATATGTATATATATATATAATAATAAAATTCTGTACAAAAATGTATTGTATCGATTGACGGGTGTGCAACACATCTATTGACTAGCTATAGTGTAGAAATTTAAATTAATTAATTAAGTACAAGTAATAGTTTTATTGTCAATCGCTAGAAATACACTGTCATAGGAGCATGATTTCTTATTTCAGATTTATTATATGAGTTAGTAAATCATTGGAACATTCTGACCGGGTTCATATGATAGGAAATGGGAAATTGATTGAAACACTAAATGTTAAAGTATAATTTATCAACTTGTAACATTGTTATGGTCAGGTTAGTGATAAGTGTTCTATGGAGATACAGTCAAGGCCAACCACCATGCAGCTTAACTCACACCACTCTCATGTTAAAATTTAACACTTTCAAATTTAAAAAAAAAACTGTTTATTTTTCAACAAATTTGATGGAAGATATTGCTGCAAAATTGTTGAAAAATGTACATCAGTTTCTTTGCTATTAACGTGCACTAAAAGATATAATATTGACATAAGACATATTAGAGTGGCAAGGGTTAAAACGTCTCTCATCTGCCCCACTGGAAGAAGTAGTGAGTTTACTGAGAGAAGATCAATATAGATTTCTCACAAATCTATTATCAAGAAATGAGAAGCAAGGCCTTGACACTTAGCTACTTAATACTTACTTAAAAGCTCTTGAACTTGATCTCTAATGTTCTATAGATTAATTAACCCTTTAATGGCTAAATTTGATGATGAAAATCTAAATATATGTCCTTATTGTATGTCCATTTGCAGGCCAAGACAAGACTTTCTTTAGAAAATTTACCACTGGAATGACTGGCTCGGTTATCGAAACAGTCATTCCAGTGGTAAATTTTCAAAACATAGTCTTCTCTTGGTCTGCAATGAACATTCCTAAAGACCACTACTACGGCTGGCTTTGGCCGGCTTCAGCATGAAAGGGTTAAGGACACGTCAACAAACTTCCAAGGGTAAAAACTCTGGCTATTCACATTGAACCAGCTTCATTTTCATAATCCCGATAGTTGATGTCAATACGATCATTTTGAATTAGTTTTCACGTAGTGTCAATCCGTGTAGAAACAAGCATACTGTAAGTAATTGCTTTGCAATACATGTCCCCTACCTGATGATATAAATTTAGTCGAAATGAGACAGAACGCCATTGAAAATTGACTGACACACTTGAAACTGAAACTTGATTTGTAATTTCTCATAACAAATCGATGTACCAATTCTCAGTTGAATATCTTGAAGGAGTGCGAAAAAAATGCAGAAAAACTGATATTTTTCGTATTTCATAAGTCGAAAGGGGGGGGGGGGGGGAGGAATAACTCCATCAATAATTGACAGAAATGCCGGAACTCGAACTTGATCTGTAACTTCTCATAACAAAGCGATGTCACAACGTTCAGTTGAATATCTTGAAAACGTGCGCAAAAAGTCCGGAAAACAAACTGTGACAGACGGATGGACAACCGAAGAGATGGCAGAGCAAACCTATAGCCCACCCCCCAACCACACAGACCGGCTTTAGCAGTAGCTGACTAATAAAGCAATGTACCAATTTACAATTAAATAACTTGAAGTGCAAAAGTGTGGGAACTGAAATTTTTCGTATTTCATAAATCAAAAAAAAAGGGGGGGGGGGGGGGGTAACTCCATGAAAACATCTGAAACTTGAACCTGCTGTGTAACTGCTTAGTCCCATTTCAGTTGAATATTTTGTAGTAGTATGAAAAAAAGTGTGTCTAAAACAGATATTTTTTGTAATTAATAAGTCGAAGGGGGGCGGCGGCGTAACTCATAAAAAATCGACGAAAACGTCTGAAACTTGAACTTGCTGTGCAACTCCTTATACTAAAGCAATGTACAAATTTTCATTTGAATATCTTGGAGTGCGAAGTGTCGAAAAGTGATATTTTCGAAATGGGGCATAACTCCATCAAAGATTTACGAAAATGTCTGAAACTCGAACTTGCTCAGTAACTCCTTATAATAAAGCAATGTACCCAGATTGATTAAAATATCTTGAAGGAGCGCGAAAAAAAGTGCAGAAAACCAATTGTGACAGACGAATGTATGGGCAGCAAACCTTAGTTCCCGTTTTTACCGGTAGTGGACTAATAACTAAGCATGTTTATATTGTCTACACCAGCCAGCCAGGCGGATGAAGGTCATCTAACACTAGAGCTCAGCTGATTGATACAGTACAGCCCCGAAATAACATCAGCCAGACAGACAGGCGGATGATCATGGTGGATGGAGATGATCTGACATTAGAGCTCAGCTGATTGATACAGAATAGTCCAGAAATAAAATCAGCCAGCCAGACAGGCAGATGATCATGGTGGATGGAGGATACCTGACACAAGAGCACAGCTGATTGATACAGTACAGCCCAGAAATAACATCAGCCAGACAGACAGGCAGATGATCATGGTGGATGGAGGATATCTGACACTAGAGCTCAGGTGATTGATACAGTACAGCCCAGAAATAATATGTTTCCAAGACAAAATAAAGCGTACTGTTGAATACTTTGAACATACTGTACATCTTCCAACACAATTATGTTCAAAATATTCAACAGAACATTTCATACATCGCATTGAAAATTGTACTAACTAACATGTTTCTGTTTTGTAAACATTTTCTTTATTGTTAAGCTGTACTCTAAGTCAACAGTCCCAAAAACAAGACTTTATAAAACTACACACTTGTATAAATATATCACTATAATAATCATATATTTGCTACCTCTATCGATGTATGAAATGTCCTCATCACTGAGGTTTTGGTTTCATAAATTCCATTCCATTTCATAAAATAAATATAATTCAAGCCGTTACTTTTGTACAGATGCTATTCTCAGACTTAACAGTACAATTCATGAATAAGTTAACATGCTTTCAAAACAAAAGCAGAAACATGTTAGTTAATAAGAAATGTTCTGTTGAATATTTTGAATATGCACAAATGTAATTGGATTGGAAAAAATGTCTTCTAATCCAATTATGATCAAAATATTCCGCAGACTCTCATTTCACATGACTGATCTGATTGACCAAGCAAACTGAAAAACATCAAATTGTTACTCTCAGCAAGCCTGAAAAGCAACATACCCGTATCACAATTGTCAGTCATGACCGTTAAAATCAATCAACTAAGTCTAACAAAAGCTCAAATTTGATTGGTTGATAGCAGCCACGTCTTTAGACGTTATTAAATTCGAACTCGAACAAACTTTAATAAGCCTTGGTTCCTAGAATATATATTTGCTAAGTTTCAGCCTGATCCATTCAACAGTTTTGAAAGAGGTCATTTTAGTGAAAACTAGGCCATCCACGATGGCCACCAGATTAATTGACTAATCCAGTTCTCTTGAAAACATTTGGTTCAGCTTATGCCCTAGATAAGGGTTCTTGAATTTCAAATCAATTGGATGAGTTGTCCAGGATATGCTTAGCCTCTTAACACTCAAACTCAGCTAAAATTGCTTCTGCACTGGTTTTGAGAACATATTCTTTGAAAATATAATACTGGAAATAATAGCCTCTTACAGACTACCGAGAAATGAATCAGAAGCATAAACTTACACTGAATGTAACATGAATTTTCATTTGTTCCGTGTTACCCAATCAGAATCACTCTTACTTTCAGTCAGTTTTGTTAACAAAACTTGTCGCGTCACATCAAAACCCATTTGCGTTCATCAAAAACATAACAACAGTCTCAGAAAAAGCTAATAGGTTTGTCATTTATGACATGTATAAAGTTCATAAAGTGCTACAGAGTACATGTGAGGTCATTTATGTTTTGTTCCTGCTTACAATATAGGCAAAATATTACTCAGCTGTGCTAATGATTGAAAACAATTTGACTGAAATGGGATGCTTCTCTAAACAGCAACAACATTCTGACACATTATCTTCAAACAATGCTCAGCATGTAGCAAACAAGAAGCAGAACTTGAGCCATCATCCAGACACAAAAGCAAATTTCTACAATTAGGTATGAACTTGAAAGTTGGATCTCAAACTCAAGAGGGCTCTTCGGACACCAAGGGCCAATCTCTCGCTAGAAGTAAATTTGATGAAAATTTCTTGAAGAGCATAACGTAAGTGAAAATCATCTGAAAATGTTATGAAATCTTGTTAATTACATTACCGTGACCTTGACCTTTTGACCCCAAAATCAACAGGGTTCTTTAACCCAACACATGCACTGCCTACGCAGGTTTGATGCAATGTTTTAGGTAGAACTTGAGCACTGTCAAACAGCGAATCCTGATGCTCTCCGAAGACATCTGGGCTCCCTGATTGCCTCAGCCTGTGTCTGATCAACTAGTCTGCCCCGAACACTGATCTAACCAGACTGCTGATACTGCGAATCCATAGGCCTTGAAATTACAGTAATACTATCACCAGCAGGTACAGTATCGGCGTAGGTTTGTCATGCTGAGCACTGAAACATGGCATATGTTTGTAAATCTTGTACACAAGAATGTACATGTATGCTTACTCTGAATCAAGGCGCACAGAAACATCACAAATTATACTGTACATGTATCTTACTGCAACTGCAACAACAACAACAACAACAACAACAATAATACTGGTAGTACATATACATATACGGTTTGCTTATATATTTTGAATTTCTTTATCTCATATATAGGGAAAGGGGGAGGGGGGGAGAGGAGGGAGGGGGGGGGGGAGGGAGAGAGGTGAGGGAGGGAGGAGAGAGAGCGAGATTAAATATTAGTTTCTGCATACAATACTATTCAGTAAATGGCCAGTCAAACTTCATCTCGATGCAGAAAGATGGGTTCAAATGAGCCGTTCTTTTCCATAATCTGAGGACATTAGAATAGCACAGTGACACGAAGCATGTACTACTATTTAAAAAAATCATGTAAAATGTAGGAATGTTATAGAATACTACATACAGGATATAAACATGATAAAAGTGAGAAGAAACACTCCACTCTAATTCTATATTGAAGATGTTAAACATAATAGCCTTATTTCAAGGAATACTTCGTCCAATGTGGAGCCTGTCGTACCTGCTGGGTATGATTAACTATTTAATGGTCAATATTGGTCACAAAATCTAAATATCTGCTTATTGAATGTCCATTTGCAGGCCAAGAGTAGAGGTTTTTGAAAATTTTCCATTGGAATGACGTCTCAGTTATCCTGACAAGCATTCCAGTCATACATGGAAATTATTAAAAACAGTTTTTTAATTTACCAATCTTAGCCATAACTTACCAGATCAAATGTACACCAAGTACATATACATCATAGTTCAAAGGCTACCAAACAAACAAAAAGATACGGGTACATATGCTCCCGATAATCCATAAACAATCGAGGACATCGGTCAACTGCATGAGCACATATATAGCCATTATTATCACTCCGAATGCTGAAACAGGAATGTTTATATTTGCATATCACACGCACACGCAGATCCCAGTCAAATTAGTCTCAAAATACTCAACAGAATGCTTACTAAGCCTTTCATTCCTACACCCACCATAGCTGGCCAGTTTACTCAGGACTACATGCTAAGATGTCAATACTAGCAAAATTTTGACATAAGCAGTTGTCTCCCTTTAGCTGTTAGACGCACACAATAACAGGCCTAATTTCTTCCATGTATCACATGATTAGTATAGGTGCTATTTTAAGAAAGTACACCCACACCCCACCCCTCCCCCCCCCCACGGGGTTCAATTCACCTTTCCAGAGTATCCATCCATCATCTGATCTCATATGACATCATAATCAATTCAGCGCATGCATGATGACATCACAATCATTACATCACAAAGGGTTCCATATAGACCGTCACCAAATCTCAAAGAGTCCGACACATTGTATAAATTGTATGTTTTTGTAATTCTTTGCTATTTAATAACCATGCTGTTGAATATTTTGAAACTAATTTGACTAGGCGCTGTTGCAGTCAAATTAGTTTCAAAATATTCAACAGCTTACCTGTGTATTTTTTTGGGTGTTCAACGATCGATCGATCCCAACACGAGCGAGGTGTGGGTGGAGCTTAGCTAGAGATGGGCGGGGTATAGCTAAAACCGGAACGGTCCATTCATGGCGATGGTATAGTGTATACCGACATGAGAAATACTATTACTAATGCGTGTGCCGTCTCCGGCCGGTGCAGTCCTGAGTGAACAGTTGTTTTTAGGTATGAATAGGCATTTGAAAGTAACTATTTATTCTGTTGAAATATGTCAAATTTAGAAAATTATGGAAAAAACCCTTAGTCCCCACAGAACATTTACATGAAAAAATGTTGTCACGAAAGTGTTAAATGTAAATTCATGAGACATACAATTCAAGCGGTTAGTTTCTGGTATTTGCCCTTTCATGTCAGACATAAGTCCTTTGATTGTGACGTCCGCTACCAAGTCAGGTATTTTGAATATGACATCAGATTCTTGAGTGACATTTCTGATCCCACTATTAAACATCAGACAGCAATGTAAGCTGTAAGAGATGTATAAAGTTGAATACATGTATCTGCAAAAGGCAGTAAAGATGTCAAACCCAGGGACAGACTTACCCACTTGCCAATTCGTTTTTTGAGAGTAATTCTCATGGTTGGCTAATAAAAATTTTAAAACCCCCAAAATGATTGGTAAATAAAATGCCCAAATAGGCTAATTTACTGGGTAAGAGAATTAAAGGAACAGTAACCGCATGTAGCCCTACAGCTGCAGTACAGCTCAGAAATAACTTAACATGTTTACAAAACAAACTAAAATGTCCATGTACTGTTGATTATTGTGAACATAACTGCACTGGAAGACGCTGATGCCTTAACCCTGAAATTTGGTCAAGAAAATTATAATTTTCTCATAGAAAATGTCAATTTGCAGACCAAGAGAACTGTTTTTGAAAATTTACCACTGGAATAACTGGCTCGGTTATTGAACCAGTCATTCCAGTGATACATTTTCAAAAATAGTCTTCTTTTGGTCTGCAAATGGACATTTCTCAAGATGATTGCAGAAGCTGTTTTTGGCTGATATGAGTGTTAAAGGGTTAACGTTGCTGCCTAACTCGGCACTGAAGGCAGCATTGGCTTCCAATCCAATTATGTTCAAAATAATCAACAGTACATTTCTTACATCATGTTCAAAATTGCAGTAACTAACATGTTTCTGTTTTTGTTTTGAAAACATGTTAGCTTATTTATGAGGTATTTTTAAGAATTTACAATTGGAATCATTGGTACGGTTATCGCGTCATTCATTTCAGATTACATTTTTAAGAATAGCCTTCTCTTGACTTGCAAATGGACATTTCAAGATATCACTGCATACGCTATTTTTCAGCGAGTTGGCCAGTAAATGGTTAGTTTTGTTCTGCTATTTTGTTAGCTACATCGTCTGCAGCAGCACCCTTCTCCAGCTCCTGAACATACTCAATGATGCCAATCTCTTGCAAAAAATCAAACAGACTCTCCATGTACTCATCAGGATAGAGCAGCATGTGGCTCACGTGTGGTGAGTTATCCCAACATCGCCAGTACGTTGGAATTCCCATATCTGTCCATTTCTTGACGACTTCATCAATCGCGGATGGCATAGCGACAGGATCTGCTTTCGAATAAAGTACCAATGATGGAACTTTCATGTAGTTTTGCTTGAATGCATCAGATGCAATTAAGTAGTGCTTGGTGATACTCTCACTAAACAACCTCAAATACAGTTCTAATGTGTACTGAATCATATTCTGGACGAAAGCGCGATCGGCTATAACTCTACTTATTCCAAAAGGGATTCCGGCAAAATCTACAGGACTGTCAAATACCTGCCCTTTAAGACGCTCCCGAACGCCATTAAATAATTCTGGCTGTTTGTTTAATTTATTCAGCAGCTCACCATATAGGTAACCACCAACTGAGAACCCATGGACGAGCAGTGGCTGCTGACGATGACGCTCAAACTCAATGTAATTCAACACTTTATGTACGATAGCTTTGGCATTCTTAGGGAACAGAATCTGATTGGGTTTCACCTGTATATTAAGGACATCACAACCCTTATTCAGATAGATGTCGCCAATCTTGTTCAGATGCTTGGCCCTAATTAATAGCCAGCCAAATAGAATGACTAAGGGACGCTCGTGTGGTACAGACGTGAGAGGCTCGGGACTGCGCACCTCCAGGTTGTGATCAATCTTGTGTGTGAACACGGGATTCCCATTGCTGTCTTCCGAGAGAAATCGTGCAAGCAGGAGAGAGGATGTGAAACCCTGAAAAAAATAATAAGTATAATTATGTTAACCCATTAATTGCACAATTTTATGAAGAAAATGGAAAATGATGCTCAGAGGAGATCCTTTTGCAAACCAAGAGAAGAGTACAGTTATCACACCAGTTCTTCCAGTGGTAAAATTTCAAAAATAGTTTTCTCTCGACGTGCAATTTATGGATATTCCTCTACTGCACATGCAAGGACATTTTTGTCAGCTTGACTAATGTTAAAAGATGTCAAACTCCTCCCTCTCCCCCCCCCCCCCCCCAACTCCTTCCATCTCTTTATAATGGTCAATTGCACTGAACCAACCTTTGAAACATGACACGTTTAGCCTACATGATGTACAATGCATGGATACACTAAGTCTCATTACTTAATAGCAACAGGCGGCTCATGGGCCTTTATGCTCACATGGAGCATTAGCTTTTAATCCTTGCCACTCTGATGTCAAAATTTTTAATTTTCAAGCTAAAATAAAAGATGAACAAGTGTTTATTTTTCAACAAAGTTGGTGTAAGATGGTGCTGTCATACACAGCAACATCTTCCATCAAAATTGTTGAAAAATGAAAACTAGTTTCTTTGCTATTGACACCGTAAAAGATAGAATATTGACATCAGAGTGGTAAGAGTTAAAGCATAGACAGACATGATTCTATAAATTCAGAGGTAACAGGACATAAAATACAAAATTGGAATTCAATACGCACAATATTCAGTAGAAAATTAATGGTTGCCGCTGACCACATAATCAGATCAGACCTTACATGTATGTAGGATCCATCCAACAAATAAGAAAAATCCTATATATGACAACCTACTCTTGAGGGGATTTTTGAATTTCATAGTGGAATATAATAAGACATTATGATCAGGGGACGCTAAATGACCACCAAATGCTAGATTGGTCCATGACAGCTACATTTTATCATGGATCGTGTTTTCTTGAACAAACGATAATCGCTATTAGGTATTGATAAAATCTCATGGGCTTCTGTCCGATCTGTACAGCAGTTCCTGAGATGTCATTTTCGAGAACAAGATGACAGCCACTGCAAAAATGGGTCAATCAAAATTATGAACGGAGGTTCTGGAGCCAGTCATTATAGGGAAATAGGGTTCATCCACCCAATTCCGTTGAAATCAACCAGGCAGTAGATGATTCTTGAGAAGTCATTTAAAGCTGTTCCCATTCATTTCATATATACAGTAGGATTTTCGCAAATTATGAAAATCCAAGATGGCCAACAGAAGTTGACCAATCAAAATTTTGAATAATAGTTCTGGAAACTATCACAATGTGGTACTTATGGCCAAACTTGTTTAGAAGCGGGACATTGATTAAGGATGGGTTGTGTCTTAAAGGATTTCTGGAAATTTTTTTTAAATCTAAGAGTTTCACCCAAAAATTGTCCAATCAAAATTCTGGATATAAGTTCTGGAGGCTACAATGAGTCCTTCTAAACAAATGTAATCCACCAAGCAGCTAGGGGGAAATGCATTTTGCCAAAATCCTGTAGATTTTTCATTAAATCTAAGAGTTTCACCCAAAACATTGACCAATCAAAGTGCCATAGCATACATGTAGCATTCTGCAAACCAAATTTAGTTGAAATCCATAAATTAGTTACAGAGATGCAATTTCTACCCCAAAAAATAGGCCGATCAAAATTATGAATAGAGTTATGGAGCTTACCACTATAGGCTCGGTCCAGCCAGATTTTGGTTGAAATCTCTCAAGTGGTTAAGGAGATGTGTTTTAACAATTTCCGGTAAATTTTTAATAAAATCTAGGATTTTCACCCAAAAAATTAACAGAGCAAAATCCTAAATCATAGGATCCTTCCAGCCAAATTTGGTTGGAATCTGTCAAACTGTTAAGCATGCTAAGGAGGAGATGCGGTTTGACAGATGGATGGATGCCATGGCATAACCTCATTAGGCCCTTCAAGACAGGTGAACTAAAACATGTGAAACCACAGCTAGTACAAGAGATTTTCTATGACATGCCTCTGATACACGACACACCATTAACCTACAATGCATCTATACAACAGGATGACAGGTTTGGCTACTGTAACAAGGAGAATAGAATCTCATAGAATCTGAAGTCGCGGGTAAAACGTGAAAAGTTGATTTAATTTTGCTACCCTACCTATCTTAAGCCTCAATACATATATGCAGCAAATTTGACGGCTGCATATATGAAAAAATCTTGAAATGACAGCTCTGAATAAGCTTTTGTGACGGACGGGACTGATGCACTAACTACATAACTACATGTAACTAACACAGTGGTTTATTGAGCTGCTACCCACATGACCACCTGTCTAATGCGACCAGCGACCGCTTTTCCTATGTAAAACAATCACAAATTTTGCAATACTTGCGCCATTCGTATTTGGAAGAATATTTATTTGTGTCACTGTCACCTTGATATTTGACCGTCTGACCCAAAATTTATCACATATGTTCAGGACTCCACAGGTAACCTTCCACCTAAGTCTGGTCAAAATCTATCCTGTAGAAGCAGATTGATTGACACCTGACAAACTGTGTCTTAAGGCACATAGTTTTCAAAATAAACATTTTTAAATCTGGTTGCAATGCCCTTGACCTCATGACTTTTGACACCAAATTAATCACACATCTTCAGGGCTCAATGGGCAACCATTCCCCTACGCTTGATTACCGAATACAAAAAACTCTTGAATCAACATGGAATGACCATTCGTGACTGACTGACCAACTGACTGACTAAGAGACATGACACGTTATTGACCGGCTACCTGCAACTAAAAGCTCTAGAAAATAAAGGCCAGACTTTAATGAACCTGTAAAAGTGGGTCATGCTGACCTACTTTTGATACGTGACACACTAAGCATACAATGTATACAAACACCAAGTTTGATTACTGAATATGATAAACTCCTGAAACAATATCCCTTCTGGACAACAATTATCTATGATCTATGATGTTCTGTACAATGAAAAGTAGGTTAGGCATATATATATATATATATATATATAACATTTATAGGGCATTAGGTTATAATGAATCCACATACCACGATACACAAGTACGGCAAGTCTAACCAGCCACCGACAAGTATAAAAGTAGGATCCAAACTGAGCACTGGCATTCAGATTTTGATCCAACCTGATCAAGCATCAGAAATAGACATGATAAAAGGAAACTGTGACCAGTTATACATATTCCATATACATGTACGAAGACACTCTTCACATGGCCTAAATACCAGCCAGACTAGTTTTCAGCAATGCATCGTGGGAAGGTACTTGCATATTATAAAGTATACGTAAATGTGAGAAAGGTCTGTACATGTACTGTTGAGAGACTGTGATAGAAAAAATGCCATTGCTTTTAAAGCTCACCACGGTAAGCTAAAATATCTTGAGATGCCCAAGTGCCAGTCCAGGTGAACTAACAATATCATGGGAATCCCAAGGGTCAGTGAATTAATTTTAGTGCCGATCTACAGACAGACGAACTATCTAATCCACTTGTGCCAAATTCAACCCTGAACTGATCTTTATACATGTAGCGCATTGCTCATAAGATAAGATAACAGAAGGTTATATACACCTATCATCACTGCCCCGTTTTAGGGCCGTCAAACAAGATATAAATGTATATCAATTCATTGCTAGGAAATATTCTGCTGAACTTAAACATACATTGTATTTTGAAACAAGTTTGACTGGACGGACATGAATAAAAAGTTTAGTAAAATTGGTTGCACAATACAGTATTTAACAGCTTGTATCAGTATGATTGCATGGTTATTTAGGTTCTGTGATTTCATGGATGAAAGGGTGAATAACATATATAGATATAACCATTTAATCCTCAAATTTGTTATAACTGGAAAATTTCTATTTTCTCATAGAAAATCTCAATTTGCAGACTAAGAAGAGTATCTTTGAAAATTTACTACTGGAATGACAGGCTCGATTATCGAGCCAGTCACTCAGTGGTAAATTTTCAAAGATACTCTCTTCTTAGTCTGCAAATTGAGATTTTCTATGAGAAAATTGAAATTTTCCAGTTATAACAAATTTGAGGATTAAATGGTTATATCTATATATGTTATTCACCCTTTCATCCATGAAATCACAGAACCTAAATAACCATGCAATCATACTGATACAAGTTGTTAAATACTGTGTTGTTAAATACTGTATTGTAAAATGCTCTTCTCTTGTTCTGCAAATGGACATCTCTCAAGATGAATGCTGGAAAAGATGTTTTTGTCATTTTGATTGTTAAATCGCAAACGATTAAAGATAGGGATGTAAGTAGAGCACTACATGTATATCCTTCATAGCAATGTATGTGTAATACTTGTATTATAGCTGTACGTGACTTTCTAATCAATGCTACATGTAGTACTGTTTAGGGTGCGCCTGCTCCAATTTGACTCAAGTACACAAGGCCTTGCTAGTTACACAGATTGAATTCACTCCGGAGAGGTGCCGGAATGTCCTTAATCTGGTTGTGTCTTGTCAGCTCTAACATTGTCTAATGATAATGTTATGATAGGTCACTGAACTTCAAAACTATATACACACACAAACATGTATATAATGGACAGGCATTATTTCATCCAAAGAATGGCATTCTCTAATCCTTTACTTTACTGCAGGTCTTCCATTAGTGGAAGATCGGGGGTACTATATTCCCAAAGATCTCCGAAAGAAAAGTACCAGAATTCCTGAATTTAGCGTTGCACATGACACCATTTAAACAATGATTTTAAGGAAATTACATGTATCTGAACCATTTTAAGCTTACATGTTTCCTGTTTGGACTCCCAAAACAAATTTTCTAGGAAGTCACAGATTTCCAGTGATTAGAAATTAATGGAAGGCATAGTTTAATATTAGGCCACGATTGACCAGGAAAATCTAAATTGCTGTTTAGCCATTTGCATGCCAATGAGTCTACTTTCTTTATCCGTTTAAATTTTAATGATCAAATTTGGTCAAGAAAATCGAAATGTGTTCTATTGAACGTCTATTTGTATGCAAAGAGAAGACTATTTTGGAAATTTACCACTGGAATGGCTGGCTCTATTATCGAGCCAGTCATTCCAGTGATAAATTTTCAAAAAGTCTCTTGGCCTACAAATGGACATTCCTCAAGACCACTGCACAAATCCAATCATTCCTGTGGTAAATGTAAAAAAGAATTCTCTTCACTTGGATTGCAAATTACGGATATTTCTTAAGGCCACTTCCATGAGTGCAGAAGCCACGTTTGATCATTTTGCCTGACCAAGGGGTAAGGAAGCAATACTTCAGTAAGTACATGTATTCACTCAGAGGGTGAAGAAGCATTTCTTCATGTGATGCCTGAAGCGGTGCTTGTGACCATACACAGTGCTTGTAGTGGTGACTGTACATGTACATGTACGCTATAAATGTACCAAATTAAGGATGTAGAAAATATGATTAAAGCATTGAAAATTCAATAAATCCAGCAGTCAATATTTTCTGAGTAGAAATATTGAGGTGGTAGCATTTTTGGGGCAGGTAGGTCGCAGCTATTATTGCAAGTACAAGTTGGTAGGGAAAAGGAAACATACAGTGTACATAACAGACCCGGAAATAACTTTTTCAACAGTGTCTGACACTGTGTCAGGCACCAGCTACTTAGTACCTGACATACAGAATTTGGTGCGTGACAAGACTATTCTATTAAACACTAACTTTACTTGAACATGTTGGAAACATGTCAGAAAGCAGCTAGCTTCCGGTGTCATAATGATTATTATGATTCAGTCATTCCAGTGGTAAATTTTCCATAACAGAATCTATTTGTCTGCAAAT
This sequence comes from Chaetoderma sp. LZ-2023a, assembly GCA_034401795.1. Lineage (NCBI taxonomy): Eukaryota > Metazoa > Mollusca > Caudofoveata > Chaetodermatida > Chaetodermatidae > Chaetoderma > Chaetoderma sp. LZ-2023a. Next base: position 29,114,572 of record CM067370.1, on the reverse strand, counting down.
ATACATTTCTCAAGACTACTGCTGAAGGCGTTTTTGACGAGCTTGATTGTTAAAGGGTTAAATAATGTTTAACAGCCAGCCTGGCCAAGAATAGGGTTAAAACATACATATTTCTAGTTTCTAATAACTTTCTATTTATTTGATGATCAATTTATTTAACTTCAAACCCGTGAAAAATGCAGGTCACACACGTAATGGAATAATCGGCAGAAATATGAATAATGAATTACATGTATATATTTTTGGTAAATAATAGTGCTGTACACATATTGGTAATATGTTACCACGAAACCAGCCAACATGACAGAGATTCGTGAATGCAGGAGAAACTGTCCAAAGCTTGTCAAAATGGACAGAATGGAAGAAAACTGATGTTATTCTGTGTTATTCCATATATAATGTCATGAATATGGCCGTTATTCCGAAAGATATGGCTGCTATTCCGAATTATTCCATATTCATGATCATGGGCCCCAGATTCCAAGATATTCTGTGTAACATGGCGGTTATTCGTTATAATATAACGATTATTCCACATCATTCATTATTCCTTATAGTGGAACCCTGTATGCATACGAATATGCTCGCGGGACTTTCAAACATGCCAAAAAGTTTAAGAACACCTTCATCGAGCATGTAATTATGCACACCGTCTTATCATCTAAAGAGATTAAGTTATGACATGGCCTGACGCCCTAGTTTTGTGTCAATCTGGATTACAGTGCTGATATATGGAATTTGTACGTATTAATTATGCACACCGTCTTATCATCTAAAGAGATTAAGTTATGACATGGCCTGACGCCCTAGTTTTGTGTCAATCTGGATTACAGTGCTGATATATGGAATTTGTAAGTATTAATTATGCACACCGTCTTATCATCTAAAGAGATTAGGTTATGACATGGCTTGACGCCCTAGTTTTGTGTCAATCTGGATTACAGTGCTGATATATGGAATTTGTAAGTATTAATTATGCACACCGTCTTATCATCTAAAGAGATTAAGTTATGACATGGCCTGACGCCCTAGTTTTGTGTCAATCTGGATTACAGTGCTGATATATGGAATTTGTAAGTATTAATTATGCACACCGTCTTATCATCTAAAGAGATTAGGTTATGACATGGCTTGACGCCCTAGTTTTGTGTCAATCTGGATTACAGTGCTGATATATGGAATTTGTAAGTATTAATTATGCACACCGTCTTATCATCTAAAGAGATTAGGTTATGACATGGCTTGACGCCCTAGTTTTGTGTCAATCTGGATTACAGTGCTGATATATGGAATTTGTAAGTATTAATTATGCACACTGTCTTATCATCTAAAGAGATTAAGTTATGACATGGCCTGACGCCCTAGTTTTGTGTCAATCTGGATTACAGTGCTGATATATGGAATTTGTAAGTATTAATTATGCACACCGTCTTATCATCTAAAGAGATTAGGTTATGACATGGCTTGACGCCCTAGTTTTGTGTCAATCTGGATTACAGTGCTGATATATGGAATTTGTAAGTATTAATTATGCACACCGTCTTATCATCTAAAGAGATTAAGTTATGACATGGCCTGACGCCCTAGTTTTGTGTCAATCTGGATTACAGTGCTGATATATGGAATTTGTAAGTATTAATTATGCACACCGTCTTATCATCTAAAGAGATTAGGTTATGACATGGCCTGACGCCCTAGTTTTGTGTCAATCTGGATTACAGTGCTGATATATGGAATTTGTAAGTATTAATTATGCACACCGTCTTATCATCTAAAGAGATTAGGTTATGACATGGCTTGACGCCCTAGTTTTGTGTCAATCTGGATTACAGTGCTGATATATGGAATTTGTAAGTATTAATTATGCACACCGTCTTATCATCTAAAGAGATTAGGTTATGACATGGCCTGACGCCCTAGTTTTGTGTCAATCTGGATTACAGTGCTGATATATGGAATTTGTAAGTATTAATTATGCACACCGTCTTATCATCTAAAGAGATTAAGTTATGACATGGCCTGACGCCCTAGTTTTGTGTCAATCTGGATTACAGTGCTGATATATGGAATTTGTAAGTATTAATTATGCACACCGTCTTATCATCTAAAGAGATTAGGTTATGACATGGCTTGACGCCCTAGTTTTGTGTCAATCTGGATTACAGTGCTGATATATGGAATTTGTAAGTATTAATTATGCACACCGTCTTATCATCTAAAGAGATTAGGTTATGACATGGCTTGATGCCCTAGTTTTGTGTCAATCTGGATTACAGTGCTGATATATGGAATTTGTAAGTATTAATTATGCACACCGTCTTATCATCTAAAGAGATTAAGTTATGACATGGCCTGACGCCCTAGTTTTGTGTCAATCTGGATTACAGTGCTGATATATGGAATTTGTAAGAATTAATTATGCACACCGTCTTATCATCTAAAGAGATTAGGTTATGACATGGCCTGACGCCCTAGTTTTGTGTCAATCTGGATTACAGTGCTGATATATGGAATTTGTACGTATTAATTATGCACACCGTCTTATCATCTAAAGAGATTAAGTTATGACATGGCCTGACGCCCTAGTTTTGTGTCAATCTGGATTACAGTGCTGATATATGGAATTTGTAAGTATTAATTATGCACACCGTCTTATCATCTAAAGAGATTAAGTTATGACATGGCCTGACGCCCTAGTTTTGTGTCAATCTGGATTACAGTGCTGATATATGGAATTTGTAAGTATTAATTATGCACACCGTCTTATCATCTAAAGAGATTAGGTTATGACATGGCCTGACGCCCTAGTTTTGTGTCAATCTGGATTACAGTGCTGATATATGGAATTTGTAAGTATTAATTATGCACACCGTCTTATCATCTAAAGAGATTAGGTTATGACATGGCCTGACGCCCTAGTTTTGTGTCAATCTGGATTACAGTGCTGATATATGGAATTTGTAAGTATTAATTATGCACACCGTCTTATCATCTAAAGAGATTAAGTTATGACATGGCCTGACGCCCTAGTTTTGTGTCAATCTGGATTACAGTGCTGATATATGGAATTTGTAAGTATTAATTATGCACACCGTCTTATCATCTAAAGAGATTAAGTTATGACATGGCCTGACGCCCTAGTTTTGTGTCAATCTGGATTACAGTGCTGATATATGGAATTTGTAAGTATTAATTATGCACACCGTCTTATCATCTAAAGAGATTAAGTTATGACATGGCCTGACGCCCTAGTTTTGTGTCAATCTGGATTACAGTGCTGATATATGGAATTTGTAAGTATTAATTATGCACACCGTCTTATCATCTAAAGAGATTAGGTTATGACATGGCTTGACGCCCTAGTTTTGTGTCAATCTGGATTACAGTGCTGATATATGGAATTTGTAAGTATTAATTATGCACACCGTCTTATCATCTAAAGAGATTAGGTTATGACATGGCCTGACGCCCTAGTTTTGTGTCAATCTGGATTACAGTGCTGATATATGGAATTTGTAAGTATTAATTATGCACACCGTCTTATCATCTAAAGAGATTAAGTTATGACATGGCCTGACGCCCTAGTTTTGTGTCAATCTGGATTACAGTGCTGATATATGGAATTTGTAAGTATTAATTATGCACACCGTCTTATCATCTAAAGAGATTAGGTTATGACATGGCCTGACGCCCTAGTTTTGTGTCAATCTGGATTACAGTGCTGATATATGGAATTTGTAAGTATTAATTATGCACACCGTCTTATCATCTAAAGAGATTAAGTTATGACATGGCCTGACGCCCTAGTTTTGTGTCAATCTGGATTACAGTGCTGATATATGGAATTTGTAAGTATTAATTATGCACACCGTCTTATCATCTAAAGAGATTAGGTTATGACATGGCCTGACGCCCTAGTTTTGTGTCAATCTGGATTACAGTGCTGATATATGGAATTTGTAAGTATTAATTATGCACACCGTCTTATCATCTAAAGAGATTAGGTTATGACATGGCCTGACGCCCTAGTTTTGTGTCAATCTGGATTACAGTGCTGATATATGGAATTTGTAAGTATTAATTATGCACACCGTCTTATCATCTAAAGAGATTAGGTTATGACATGGCCTGACGCCCTAGTTTTGTGTCAATCTGGATTACAGTGCTGATATATGGAATTTGTAAGTATTAATTATGCACACCGTCTTATCATCTAAAGAGATTAAGTTATGACATGGCCTGACGCCCTAGTTTTGTGTCAATCTGGATTACAGTGCTGATATATGGAATTTGTAAGTATTAATTATGCACACCGTCTTATCATCTAAAGAGATTAAGTTATGACATGGCCTGACGCCCTAGTTTTGTGTCAATCTGGATTACAGTGCTGATATATGGAATTTGTAAGTATTAATTATGCACACCGTCTTATCATCTAAAGAGATTAAGTTATGACATGGCCTGACGCCCTAGTTTTGTGTCAATCTGGATTACAGTGCTGATATATGGAATTTGTAAGTATTAATTATGCACACCGTCTTATCATCTAAAGAGATTAAGTTATGACATGGCCTGACGCCCTAGTTTTGTGTCAATCTGGATTACAGTGCTGATATATGGAATTTGTAAGTATTAATTATGCACACCGTCTTATCATCTAAAGAGATTAAGTTATGACATGGCCTGACGCCCTAGTTTTGTGTCAATCTGGATTACAGTGCTGATATATGGAATTTGTAAGTATTAATTATGCACACCGTCTTATCATCTAAAGAGATTAAGTTATGACATGGCCTGACGCCCTAGTTTTGTGTCAATCTGGATTACAGTGCTGATATATGGAATTTGTAAGTATTAATTATGCACACCGTCTTATCATCTAAAGAGATTAAGTTATGACATGGCCTGACGCCCTAGTTTTGTGTCAATCTGGATTACAGTGCTGATATATGGAATTTGTAAGTATTAATTATGCACACCGTCTTATCATCTAAAGAGATTAAGTTATGACATGGCCTGACGCCCTAGTTTTGTGTCAATCTGGATTACAGTGCTGATATATGGAATTTGTAAGTATTAATTATGCACACCGTCTTATCATCTAAAGAGATTAAGTTATGACATGGCTTGATGCCCTAGTTTTGTGTCAATCTGGATTACAGTGCTGATATATGGAATTTGTAAGTATTAATTATGCACACCGTCTTATCATCTAAAGAGATTAAGTTATGACATGGCCTGACGCCCTAGTTTTGTGTCAATCTGGATTACAGTGCTGATATATGGAATTTGTAAGTATTAATTATGCACACCGTCTTATCATCTAAAGAGATTAAGTTATGACATGGCCTGACGCCCTAGTTTTGTGTCAATCTGGATTACAGTGCTGATATATGGAATTTGTAAGTATTAATTATGCACACCGTCTTATCATCTAAAGAGATTAGGTTATGACATGGCCTGACGCCCTAGTTTTGTGTCAATCTGGATTACAGTGCTGATATATGGAATTTGTAAGTATTAATTATGCACACCGTCTTATCATCTAAAGAGATTAAGTTATGACATGGCCTGACGCCCTAGTTTTGTGTCAATCTGGATTACAGTGCTGATATATGGAATTTGTAAGTATTAATTATGCACACCGTCTTATCATCTAAAGAGATTAAGTTATGACATGGCCTGACGCCCTAGTTTTGTGTCAATCTGGATTACAGTGCTGATATATGGAATTTGTAAGTATTAATTATGCACACCGTCTTATCATCTAAAGAGATTAGGTTATGACATGGCCTGACGCCCTAGTTTTGTGTCAATCTGGATTACAGTGCTGATATATGGAATTTGTAAGTATTAATTATGCACACCGTCTTATCATCTAAAGAGATTAGGTTATGACATGGCCTGACGCCCTAGTTTTGTGTCAATCTGGATTACAGTGCTGATATATGGAATTTGTAAGTATTAATTATGCACACCGTCTTATCATCTAAAGAGATTAAGTTATGACATGGCCTGACGCCCTAGTTTTGTGTCAATCTGGATTACAGTGCTGATATATGGAATTTGTAAGTATTAATTATGCACACCGTCTTATCATCTAAAGAGATTAAGTTATGACATGGCCTGACGCCCTAGTTTTGTGTCAATCTGGATTACAGTGCTGATATATGGAATTTGTAAGTATTAATTATGCACACCGTCTTATCATCTAAAGAGATTAAGTTATGACATGGCCTGACGCCCTAGTTTTGTGTCAATCTGGATTACAGTGCTGATATATGGAATTTGTAAGTATTAATTATGCACACCGTCTTATCATCTAAAGAGATTAAGTTATGACATGGCCTGACGCCCTAGTTTTGTGTCAATCTGGATTACAGTGCTGATATATGGAATTTGTAAGTATTAATTATGCACACCGTCTTATCATCTAAAGAGATTAAGTTATGACATGCCTGACGCCCTAGTTTTGTGTCAATCTGGATTACAGTGCTGATATATGGAATTTGTAAGTATTAATTATGCACACCGTCTTATCATCTAAAGAGATTAAGTTATGACATGCCTGACGCCCTAGTTTTGTGTCAATCTGGATTACAGTGCTGATATATGGAATTTGTAAGTATTAATTATGCACACCGTCTTATCATCTAAAGAGATTAAGTTATGACATGGCCTGACGCCCTAGTTTTGTGTCAATCTGGATTACAGTGCTGATATATGGAATTTGTAAGTATTAATTATGCACACCGTCTTATCATCTAAAGAGATTAAGTTATGACATGCCTGACGCCCTAGTTTTGTGTCAATCTGGATTACAGTGCTGATATATGGAATTTGTAAGTATTAATTATGCACACCGTCTTATCATCTAAAGAGATTAAGTTATGACATGCCTGACGCCCTAGTTTTGTGTCAATCTGGATTACAGTGCTGATATATGGAATTTGTAAGTATTAATTATGCACACCGTCTTATCATCTAAAGAGATTAAGTTATGACATGGCCTGACGCCCTAGTTTTGTGTCAATCTGGATTACAGTGCTGATATATGGAATTTGTAAGTATTAATTATGCACACCGTCTTATCATCTAAAGAGATTAAGTTATGACATGGCCTGACGCCCTAGTTTTGTGTCAATCTGGATTACAGTGCTGATATATGGAATTTGTAAGTATTAATTATGCAAGATGTTACGCCTTTAAACCTGAAAGGTCAATTACGCAATACCATTCATTTCTATAGACTAGTTGATACCATGGCCATATTTTTTGGTACATTTTAGGTCAAAACGGCACACAGTTGTAAAATTGTATGTATCAACATGATCAATGAAGTAGTCTACCTTATAGAGCATCCACTTTGAGTCATGAAAGCGACCAAGATAAAATAAGCCCAAACAATATTAGACTGTTAGACGTATGACAAAAGGACAAGACACAGTCATGAAAGTCGGCAAAAACGAAGAAGGGCTGATTGCAGCTGTAGGATGTTTCTACTATTACCGCCGCAGAATACAGTAATCATACAGGCGTTCCACTGAAGTACATGTATAATAATGACTGGAAGGGCTCCCTAATACTTTTTTGCAACGTTGTGAATGACAATATCACAAATTACCCTGATACTATGTACAAAAGATGATGTTAAATAGTTTGAGTAATAATTCCACTATATTCTAATCAGCAAATGCATCCAGCATTATAATTATTGGCGAGATGTTCACTTTGGTCAATTGGGTGATGTAGTTTGGGAGGATTTAGTTACATTATGATAATTAGATGACGACTCGGCCATGTCAGCGTTGTAAATGCTCATTCCATTACAAATTATAACAACAACAAGAAGCCCAAGGGCCTGTGACGCTCACCTGGACCATTAGCATTTGAACCATTTGTATTTAAATAGAAATGATGGATAATTTTCGTAAAATCCAAGACAGCTCCCCCCCAGAAATTTTAGCAATCAAAATTCACATTTGCTTTCTTCATCATAGAATCCTACCATCTAAGTCTGACTGAAATCAAGCTGTTGATTAAGTAGTACTAGTGAGTAAAGTTTATGTGAATTTTTTTTTTAAATCCAAGATGGTCGGCGAATAAGTTTACCCATTAAATTTCTGCATACAAGTTCGGAAGCATATGACGGACAATAAGATCCTTCTAGCCACGTTTCATTGAAATCTGGCCATTGGCTAAGGAGTAGCATGTTAAAGGATTTCTGAAAAATTTTGGAAAATCTAAGATGGCTGCCGGAAAAAATTAACCAATCAAAATTCTCATCAGAAATCTTGAAGCTGATTACCATACGATCATACCACATTTTGTTGAAATTGGCAATTGATCAAGGAAGAGTAGCGTTTTAAAGAATTTCTGGAAAATCCAAGATGGCTTACAGAACAAGAATTCCGTGGAATTAAATGTCTCGCCTGTCCCCTGTTTGTCACAGTGGAATTGATATTTGATGTTGTGACCGCCGTGTTATCATGCTACTTCCTAACATTATAGGTAACCATGTATTCAAGTTTTATTCTAATAGGATTAACCGATACTGAAATATAAACGATTTGCTGAATGGAAAAACTTACGGGTGAAAAAGCAGAGGTCAAATAGCAATATTAGCATGGCCTTGACCTGGTGACCTCCATGTCACCATCTTGTAATATCTTGGCATAAGCATCCATGTACCAAGTTGTGTTCCATTAAGGTTAAGCAAAGATTTGCTAAACCTAAAAGCTTAACACTGAAAAATAACAAAGTTTTGTAGCGGTCAGAGTGACCTTGACCTTCAACTTTGTGACTTCGGTGTCAGCATGCTGCTTCCTAACATTATAGGTAACAATATATCCAAGTTTAGCTCCAATAGGACTAACCAACCATGAAAGATAAGCCGAGAAGCTTTGCTAACGCAAAAACTTAATGTTGAAATAACAGAGTTCTGTATCAAGATCACAGTGACCATGACCATGTGACCCCAACTTCATCATGCTGCTTCCTAAGATTATAGGTAACCAGGTATCCAAGTTTAGTTGTAACAGGCTTAACCAATCATGAAATATAAGCTGAGAAGCTTTGCTAAACGCAAAAACTTAATGTTGAAATAACAGAGTTCTGTATCAAGGTCAGTGACCTTGACCTTTAACGTTGTGATCCCAACATTATCATGCTGCTTCCTATCATTATAGGTAACCATGTATCCAAGTTTAGTTGTAATAGGCTTAACCAATCATGAAATATAAGCCGAGAAGTTTTGCTAAACGCAGAACCTTAATGTTGCCGCCGCCGCCGTCAGAAGAGTGATACCTACATCTGTATGTCTCACTTTCTGCTTCACAAGCGAGACAAAAATTTACCAAGCCAAATTCAATATAATGCTTCTGAAGCCTACCAACCTAAGGTCCTTCCAGCTGAATTTGGTTGAGATGGGCCACCAAGTGGTTAATGAGTAGGCATTTCGGTAAATTCAAGATGTCCGCCGGAAAAATTTACCAATCTAAATTCTGTATACACCTTCTGCAGCCTATTACCAGTGTCCAAGCAGTTAATGATTTTTCAGAAAATTCAATATGGCTACTAGAAAAATTGGCCAATCAAAATTCTGTATAAAAATTCTAAAGCCTACACCTCTGGGGACATTCCAGCCAAATTAGGTTGAAATCTGTCAAGCAGTTAATGAGGACTAGCATTTTGCCAATTTTCCGTAAATTTTCCATAAAATCACCAAAGAAATTGAACAATCAAAATTCCGTACAAATGTTCTCGCTCATCTTCCGTAGCGCTAAGTTGTACCAGACGAATACAGTGACGGTCACCGCATATTATATCTCGCTTTCATTAGCATAGACCTCACGAGAACATAAAGGGGGATTCCCCTGTTGCAAATAGCAAAAGCAAATAAAATGATGTTTTGTACATTTGTTCAAGTTTGCTGAAACATCAAAGCAATCGATGGTAGCCAGTGGCATAGCTAGCAGGCTGCAGCCACACCCGGCCCTCCAGCAACAGGGGACCCATCATTCTTCCTCTCTGCAACAGTAGTGTCCTATTCGCATGAGTGGAGATTGAAGATTTTTTTCTATCAATACGTTTCTAATAGTTGAAAAAGCAGAAAAACTAACATCAATGTGCTACAATGTCAATGTTAATGAAGATCTACCAAGCGGTTTAATTGAGAGATTATATGGTTTAAATGATTTTTGGAAAATTTTCAGAAACAACTGCATAAAAGACGTATTGTAATTACTTGAGAATGTACAACGACATGCCACGAAGATAATACCAGTCTTCAAAGACCTACCATATGAAGAGCGGCTCAGAGCACTGAAACTTCCAAGTCTAATCTACACTCTACAGACAATTGCGCGTTGACCTCATCGAAGCGTACAAATACAGCGACGATATATACTGCTTGAACCATGAACAACTACTACCACCAGATGAGAGCGAACGTACAAGAGGAACCAGCTTCAAGCTTCACAAACAGCGGTTTAACAATGATTCCCGTAAGAACTTCATCAGCATAAGAATAGTCAACTACTGGAACAACCTACCAGAGAATGCAGGAAATTTCAATTTCCCTTTCTCCGAGATCTAACAATACTCACCATTCTGTTACTTCTGATATACAGCTGGCCTTGACAGCGGCTCTAGGATTATAGACTTAGAAAGCTTTACCGACTCCTGGGAACCGGGTACTCGGCTCCCAACTGCCGAGTACCCGTTTACCATAGAGCTCATATTGTTTGCATAGCCACCAAACAAGAGAAAACTATGGCTTGCCTCCGTGGGGCTGGGAGGCTGGGTCCGTAACAGAATGGTGAGTATTGTTAGATCTCGGAGAAAGGGAAATTGAAATTTCCTGCATTCTCCTTCGATCAATACTCACCATTCTGTTACTTCTGATATACACCAGATTTGATCAGTAACCTGGTGGGAAGGGGCAAGCCATAAATGCTAATTTTTCCCCTTGGAGAAAGATTTTAGACTTCAAACTTGACTAACGGAGACCTAAAACGACCATCAAGTTCACGGAACCGAATCACATTCGCGTCACAGCCCCCCCCCCCCTTTTTCCTCCTAAGAAAAGGGAGAGAAGTAACGAACATGTATCTCGCCTGAAAACACCAATATGCCAAGAGGGTTAACTACTCCCTGCATATTCCATGTATTAGCCTGGGAATGAGCATGAATATATAAAATGAATGAACATGATACATATACATAATACAAAAAACTCCCACTTATTGAATTACCGTATGATAACAGGACTTCAGACGTACCGCCTCCAACCATTCACCGGTTCGGCCATCAGTGACACAATCTGGTTGACATCCTCTCGCCTGACCATGCCTGCTTTAGGTTCTTTTCTTACCAAAGTGAAAAAAGGGGAAAAGCAGTGTGGTCACTAACTATCGTTTCAAAACAGCTAAAGCGAGTGGATTGGCTGAGTCTGACACATCCCTCATATAGTAATCCGTGAATGAGGACTCACAGTGCCATTGTGCAACGGCCATGATGTCCTCTAACGGAACACCATTGTAAAGGGCGGTCGAGGTGGCTATTCCTCTGACATCGTGTGCCCTTACGGTGTGCGTCTGTATCGACGCTGGTGCCCAGTCGCCATCTCGTGAGTAGTCTGAATGCATTCGACCACCCAACGAGAGATAGTATCCATGGATGCGGCGCCATAAGGCTTTTTATGGCAGATCCACAGATGTCTATCGTTCGACCGTAACGAGTCAGTCCGTTTCTTGTACTTAGTCAAAGCACGGACCGGGCACCAGACACTGGCATCACGATCAAACCTAGTTAACTTCGGTATAATGATCGGTTTCCCGGGATATCTCAAAGATTGGTTCTTTGACATAAACTCTGCTCTTGGCAGAAGACGCAGACCTTCTCCAGAAACAATAAATCGGTTCCTCTCTGCCGAAAGCGCATGGATCTCACTGCGCCTTCTAGCTGAGGAATCTGCCAATAGAAATACCGCCTTTAGAGTCAAATGCTTTAGACTAGCCGAACGCAATGGTTCGAAAGGGTGCTTGGCCAGTACATTAAGCACTAAAGATAGACTCCAGGATGGAATGACTACCGGTTGTCTCGGGCGGAGATTGCTCATTCCCTTCAACATCACATTTAACTGGGCCACCTCTGGACTATCCCTGTTGGCTAGACAAGGGATAACTGATGCCAAAGCTGACTTGTATCCAGCAACTGTGACGGGAGCTAGTCCTGAAAAGAACAGCTCACAGAGAAAGTCTGCTATTTGCTGAATAGTGGATTGAAAGGTATCAATACCCTTTTCTTCACACAAGTCTGCAAATCTGTTAACCTTGTTGTTATATGACTTGAAGGTTGACCTCCTTCTCGCAGCCGCGATGAAATCAGCAGCCTGTCGAGAAAAGCCTTCCGACGTGGAACGTTGTTTGACAACATCCACGCAGTCAATTTGAACATTTCGGGACGCTCGTGTAGGAAGCGTCCCTTGGCCTGGGAGATTATGTTCGGAATCTCGGGCAACTGCACAGGATTTTCCACCAGCAGATCTAGAAGATCCGTGAACCACGCCCTGCTCGGCCAATACGGCGCTATTAGCAGGACCAGACACGGTTCCTCCCTGACCTTCACCAATACCTTCGGTAGAAGAATGGTGGGTGGGTATGCGTAAGCGTGCATCCCTCTCCAGCTTATCGCCAGAGCGTCTGTATCGACGGCATTTGGATCTGGAATCGGCGAGACATATGTCATGATTTGAGCATTTTCCTTTGTGGCGAACAAGTCCACGTTGGGTTTGCCCCAATGCTCGAAGATCCGTCGCAGAACCGGAGGGTTGAGGGACCATTCTGTTGGCAAGATTCTCTGTCTGCGAGACAAAGCATCCGCCAGAATGTTCAATCGGCCAGGAATATGAGCTGCTTTCAAAACAACCGAGTAATTCCTGCACCACTGAATCAAGTGCCACACCCTGATGCACAGAGTGGGCGACCTGGTCCCGCCTTGGCGATTTATATATGATACTACTGTCGAATTGTCCGACCGTATCAATATCACCGTGCCCCTGATCATCGGAAGGAACTCTTCCAACGCCAGTTCCACTGCCATCATTTCCAACAGATTGATATGCAGCTGACTCTCCAGGAGAGTCCATGTGCCCGAGACCTGGTGTTCTCCCAGGCAGGCACCCCACCCTTCCAGCGATGCATCCGTGTAGACGGACAGCTGGGGGTGGGGTAGGTGCAGCGAAACCCCTAATAGGAGATTCTGACGCTGTTTCCACCATAGAAGATGCGATATTATCGGCTCCAAAACTGGCACCAGTTTTGACAGGGGTTCTGTTCTCTGTTTCCACAGAGACATCAGATACAACTGGATAGGCCTTCGCATTAGAGCAGCGTACGGGATAACCTGCTCCATGGAGACCATCATGCCCAGCATCTGAAGGAACCGCCTCGCCTGAATGTGGTTTCCCACTCGAAAACTCCTGAGGATGGCTAACAGAGACACCACTCTGGGCTCTGATGGGTAAACCCTGCCCTCCTCGAGGTCGAATCGCATCCCCAAATAAACGAAATGTTGAGTGGGCGTCAACTCGGATTTCTCCTCGTTGACTATCCAGCCTAGATCTGAAAGTAACTTCAGAGTCAGAGCAGTATCCACGTTCAACCTGGCTGCCGAGTCTGCCTTGAGCAGCCAGTCGTCTATGTAGGTGTGTAGCGCCACGTTCTCTTTTCTGAGAAACGCTGTCACCGCAAGGACCACTCTCGTGAAAACCCTCGGAGCTGTCGACAGGCCAAACGGGAGAACTGTAAACTCCCATACTTGATTCTGAAACGCAAATCTCAGAAACCTGTGCCAACTCCGATTCATAGGAATGTGGACATATGCATCTTTCAGATCGATTGATACACACCACATTCCTTTCCTCAATCCCGCCATTACCGACCTCGGCGTTTCCATCTGGAACCGAGGCGTATGGATAAACCAATTTAATGGCCTGAGATTGAGTATGGGTCTCCATCCCCCTGTGCTCTTGGGGACAAGGAACATGTTTGAATAGAAGCCTGGAGTGTTTCGGTTTGCTGGTTTTATTGCTCCCTTCAGAAGCAAACCTGACACTTCCTTTTGAACAGCTTCTAACTTGTCTGGCTCCCTTGGTACGGGTGTCCAGACAGGTGCCAAAGACAGATTTTGTGGTGGAAAGTCCCACCACTCCGGCATGTAAGCCTGGGATAACCATCCCAGGACCAGACTGTCTGACGTCACACCTCGCCAGGCCTCGACGAGGCACAGGCGCGGTCCAGGCGGATATGAAGGGAGCTTTCGTACCCTCAGGTACGCTTCGGCCCCTTCTGTCCGCCCTTTGAAGCCTTACCCTTACCCTTCCCCTTCCCCTTGCCCTTCCCGCCCCTAGGGCGGTCAGGAGCAACATTGGGGAGGGTAGGCGCCTCTACAACCTTCCTGGGCTTCTTCGCCGGCGGCGGCTCTGAAAACCCAGCTGAAGCAGAAGTCGCAACAGGCCTGGCTTTCGCCTTGCCCTTATGCTTCTTCTGCTTCTTTGAAGGCTGTCCCGCTGACCTGGCTTGCGCCAAACAAGACAAATGGAGGCCGGTTCCGTCCAGGACGGAATCAACCTCCATATTCTGCACCTGCGGCTTCACGGGCCGCAGCAACCTCTCCTCCTCGTCTTCAGACTCCGAAGAGCCGTCACTAGACGAGTCAACCGTGGAGCCGTCCTGGCGGACGGCTCCCACACCTGACGGACCGGCCACCGCTACTGGACCACCCGGAGGTGGCCGCAGAGAGACAGAACCCGCCTGGCCGAAGCCAGACGGGACTGCCAGGGGGCCGTATGAGACGGCCCCCTCGTTAACCAGTCCAGAATCCTGTCCGAGGACAGGATCCGTACCAGGCATGGGGAGAAACTGCCCCCCAACCTTTGGTAGCAGGGACGACACCAGCTTGGGCAGAACGCTATGCAGAAAAAAACCCTGCATAGCCGGACCAAACCACGCCGGCGGTGCCATCTCCGCCACCTCCAGCTGGGGACGTGGAGCACCCCCACCGGCCGCTCCACGATTTCATCTCGGACCGCCTGACCCCGCGTCAGACCCAGCCAAGTCCTTCTGGGCAAGGAACTTAACCATCATTTCGACGGACCACACTGCACAAACATTACACCTATGATCTATATTACACAGGGAACACCTAAAACAAGCATGGTCCTTGAACATTACACGGACAAACTTATGACATTCGTCACATGATGGCGGGGCTGGCTTGGCCTATAAAATAAGCACAAACCTACAATAAACAAGCGGAGCGAGACCCGGATGGAAGGCAGACAATTAATTTTCAAATAATTTTGACTCATAAATTAACCGTAACCTCCCCGCACCCCACCCCGCCACGTTACAACAACGATCGCATTGATTATGACGACAAGAACGCGGCGGGCATCAAACACACCCATATTAGATCCTCCAGGATGTGTAACGGCTCCAGGAATCATATCGCATAGCATTCGGGGTATATTTACTAATCAATATAAATTATACTCCTAACGAAAGCAGCACGATATGTGAAGAAAACAACAAAATGTATAACAAACTGCTGTATCACACGGAAAACCGCAGACTACGTATCTACTCAAGAATTTTGAAACCACCGATCATTGCAAACCGATCGTGATCGCACGTAAACTTGATCATTCTAAAGTTTCCGGTACCATTTTTAGTACGCAGCACCCAGAACAAGATGCGCGAATTAATGAAAAAATTGTTCTTCACATAAACATCCGAGCGACCGGGTGTGACGTCACCCGCTCGGATTCTACGGAGAACGACGTCAGCCGATATTCGTGTTAGAAATACCGTAGCAAACACCTATTTTCTTATCTGCCGATTGCCTGTTGGGGTTTAAAGAAGGCGATCGTCTGGCATATATCGTTGTTAGCACACGTCCCAGATTCTATGGGGTTAGAAATTAAACGAAATCTAGGATTTCTTTTTTCACGAGAGAGTTGATACTTACCTCCCTAATACTTTTGATATTGCTAAATATTGGCTTTCACTCAATAAACACTCAGATTTAAAACAGTTAGGTGCCCCTACTGGGCAGGGAGTCAGAGCGTAGTCTGGCGGATGCCAGCCCCACCACCGCGCATGCGCAGACTAGCACTTCCTCTGACTAGATTATTGGCTGACACACATGCAACTATTAAGAGCCTGAAGACCGAGCCTCTGTGGGGTGGAGAGGCCGGGTCTGTATCTAGGGAGGTAAGTATCAACTCTCTCGTGAAAAAAGAAATCCTAGATTTCGTTTATTTCACTTCAAGAGTATACTTACCTCCCTAATACTTTTGATATTGCCAGAATTCGAAAGTGAATCTGGCGGGAGGGAGGCGAGGTCAAAAGACCAGCTCATCCCTATACGCTTTTCTGCGTTTAAGGCACTTAAACTTCTGAAACTGTAAGAAAAAACAGTCAGGATTTGACTAACCATCGGATAACACCACCGATGTATGAGAGATGACCGAATGTCATATGTGCTCCCCCCCCTCCTTCCTGGGAGGAAGAGTCGACTGACCTCAATGTCCTATACGCTCTCTACGTACAAGTGCCATGTACTACAGGACAGAGACGAAAAAGCTCCATTTTCGTAACTCTCAACAATGAACCACACAAATACACAAACCATCACCATATTAATAACGGGTAATCGTGACAATACAATCAACAACGGACAACACATGAACAAGACTGACCTTGTTGAAAATGGCTGCTGACATCATCTTCCCATCGGTAAAGACTGATGCAGGCCCAAAAAAGTGGGTGTTTCCATAAATTAATTGTGAAATATATAAGTAATGAGGAAAAAACCTCCTCAAAAAATATAAACCGATTTATTTTTTCAAAACCGACAAGGCGAGAGGATTAGAGGTGTCACGGAGATAATGGTCTGTAAAACTTGACTCACAGTGCCACTGAGCCACCGACATAATATCATCCACAGGGACCCCATTAAATAGGGCCGTGGATGTCACTACGCCGCGGACACTGTGAGCCTTGGCCACGTCAACCTGCTTCCCGGTGGCGGATTTATGGCAAAACTGAATGCATTCCACAATCCACCTGGAAATGGTGTCCTTAGAAGCCCTCCCATGGGGTTCAATATATGACAACCATAACGCTGACTGGTCGGTGCGCCATGCCGCCGTACGTTGTTTGTACCGGCGCAGCGCCCGGACGGGACACCATGCTTTAGAATTAGGATCATATCTAGTTAAAGCAGGCAAAATAATAGGTTGACCTGGATATTTCAACGACTGATTTTTAGCCAAGAAATTAATCCTAGGTAGCAGCTTAAGGCCTTCCCCTGAAACCACAAAACGGTCATCCTCGGCTGATAAGGCATGAATTTCACTCCTACACCTAGCCGAGGCCGCAGCAATTAAAAACACAGTCTTCAGTGTTAATAGTTTCATAGAAATGGAACTAAGTGGTTCAAAAGGCTTATCACCTAGTACTTGAAGCACTAGCGATAAACTCCAAGACGGAATCACAGGTGGATTCCTTGGTCTTAGATTGCCCATGCCTTTAATTAATACATTCAATGTATTTACTTCATCACTTCCCCTCTTAGCCAAGCAAGGAATAACAGACATTAATGCTGACTTATAACCAGCAATAGAGTTAGGCTTGAGGCTATAGGCATCATAGAGGTGACAGAGGAAATCAGCTACTACTTGAATAGATGAATCCATTGGATCAATACATCTTTTTGAGCACCATTCTGCAAATCTGTTGATTTTATAATTATATGCTCTGGAGGTTGACCCCCTCCTGGCTTTGGCCATAAACATGGCTGCTTGCTCAGAAAAGCCCTCCTTAATTCTAGATTCCTTGACAACATCCACGCAGTCAATCTGAACATTGACGGATTGTTGTGAAGGGCCTTGCCCTGGAAGATAATATCGTCCATCAGAGGCAGAGGAACCGGATTGCAGACCAGAAGGTCCAGCAGATCCGTATACCATGATCGGCTTGGCCAATCCGGGGCGATCAGAAGCACTTGGCATTCCTCTTGTCTGATTTTCTGAAGAATTTTTGGAATCAGGATTGCTGGAGGGAATGCGTATGCATACATTCTCCCCCAGCTGATAGCTAACGCATCTGTTGCGAAAGCGCTTGGATCCGGAATCGGAGAGACGTACGTCGTCATCTTCGCATTCTTCTTCGTTGCGAACAAATCGATGTTGGGTTTCCCCCAATGGTCGAACAGACGATCCGCCACACATTGATTTAGTTGCCATTCCGTGGGTAAAACACTCATCCTTCGGCTCAATGAGTCTGCTAGCAGGTTTAACCTTCCCGGAATATGAACTGCTTTCAAGGTAATCTGGTGATCCAGACACCAACAAAGCAGTTTCCATGTCATCATACAGAGACTGGGCGACTTCGTTCCGCCCTGGCGGTTTATGTAAGTCACAACTGTTGAGTTGTCTGAACGAATAAGAACAATCCTGCCCTGAACTTTCTGTAAGAAATGTTCCAGGCCCAGGACTACTGCTCTTAGCTCCAGTAGATTTATATGTTCCTGTGACTGTTCCAGATTCCAAAGCCCTGATATCGTGGATTCTTCCAGGCAAGCTCCCCAGCCCTCCATCGATGCATCTGTATACACAGTCACCTGAGGGTGGGGAGGGGTTAGCAAAACCCCCGGCAAGAGATTCTCTGTATTCAACCACCATTGCAGGTGGTGAATCAGAGGCGCCAACACTGACACATTCGAGTCCAGCGAACCTGTACTCTGGGTCCATTGTGTCATGAGAAACAACTGGATCGGCCGCCTGCGTAAGGCGGCCTGAGGAATGACTGGTTCCAACGAAACCATCAACCCCAGCATTCTCAAGTAAACCCGTGCCAGGACATGACGACTGTCGCACACTGACTGAATCAACGAGATGAGTATTTGAACTCTCTCCTGAGTAGGATAAACATATCCTGTCTCTAGATCGAAGAACATCCCCAGGTAAACAAACTTCTGGGATGGAGTCAGCTCTGATTTTGGGAAATTGATCATCCAGCCCAAGTCTGTGAGAATTTTCAAAACAATCTCCAGATTGGCGGACAAACTTTCCCGGGTGTGCGCTTTCAACAGCCAGTCGTCTATGTACGTGTGGACTGCTATGCTTCTCCTGCGGAGGTATGCTGTGATCGCAAGAACCACACGGGTGAAAACCCGAGGAGCCGTGGAAATTCCGAAGGGCAACACCCTGAATTCCCACTGTCTGCCCTGGAATGCAAATCTCAGGAAGCGACAGAAACTCCCGTGGATGGGGATGTGGAAATAAGCGTCCTTCAAATCTATCGACGCCGTCCACATCCCCCTCTCCAACCCCGCCAACACCGAGCGCACCGTTTCCATCTTGAAACTGGGCGTCTCGATGAACTTGTTCAATGGCTTGAGGTTGAGAATCGGTCTCCACCCACCGGTGCGTTTTGTTACTAAGAACAGGGTTGAATAGAAGCCCGGACACCTTTGTGCCGGCTGAATAGCTCCCTTTTGTATGAGGGAATTTATCTCCTCCTCGATACACAACCTTTGCTCTGGATCTCTCGGAATGGGAGTCCAGATTGGCACCAGAGACAGTCGCGACGGCGGGCCTGTCACCCACTCTGGATGATACCCGACGGAAAGCCATCGCAAGACTAAACGGTCCTGAGTTAACCGTTCCCACTCTTGCATGTGGCCGGCTAGCCGGCCTCCCACCGGCCCACCTAGGGACCGCGGTGGACACGAGGCATGCAAGAGCGGCACTGTCTCCGCCGCCATACACACCGGAGTGGTTCTTACCGCGGTAAGCGTCCTGTCAGGACCGATAACCACGCCCAGATCCTCGCGCGCCCCGCCCCGCCCCGCGCGCACCTCGGTGCGCGGGCGGCTGCCTGGCTGACGGCGGCTGAGGAACCTGCGCCCCCCTCGCTGCTGGCCGAATCGCACGCGGCCGAGGCCGACGCTGCGACGGTGGCTGGCCACTGACCTGGCCAGCACCACCTCGAGCCTGCAGGGGACGATACGCCGGGGCCGCGGCGCGAGCGTTAGCACGACGCAGCACATCAAACTGCTCGCGCAGCGCCCTCTGGTTATTCACCAGGGTGACCGTCTCCTGGAGGTGGCGACATCCCTCACCTCCAAAAAGACCAGGGCCCGTCATAGGCGTACGCAGTAGCCTATTGTACAGGTCCTGAGACGGGCACAGATTGTCCAGGGCAAACGTGCGTCTTGCCCTGACACTCCTGGTCACCGCCCGAGTCACACAGTCCAGCGCCAGGTTAATACCATCCTGGATGGTTCGCTGGACAGTGACCGGACTTGGCTGGCGCGATGCGGATGCCGTTACTACCCCCTGTAACAGCTGGGAGACGTGGGACAGAGCGGCAATCGAAGCCCTCCCACTCTCCTCCGCATCACGCAACGCGGTATTCGCCGAACGCAACGCGTTCGCGCACAAGACACCCGCGTCAGAACGGGTGCCTGGCCGCGCATCCTCACCCAAAGCCGCGCGGTCATCCACGCTGGGCTTGGGTACCACACCGTACCGCTGGTAATCCAGGGGCACGATGCGACAACGCCTGGCCACCTCGCGAGGGGCCTTCGCGAGACGTCCACTCGACTTAATGGACGACTCCGCCGCCTTGAACATGTCAACGACATGCTCCGCCAGCGGCAGAGAAGGCATAGCGTTAGCAGTCGGTTTCCCAGCTAACCACGGCGTGTGAACACGCTGGCTAGCCGACTGCTCCACGGGCAGATCAGGCCTAACGCTCACCAACCACTGGCAAGCGTCATACCAATCCTCCTCCGTGGCTAACTGCGAGCGCTCTACAAGACGGGGTCCTTCGTCTTCCTCCTGAGCGCAAGCAGTAGAGCTTGACGGCGGGTATGCTGATACACCTGGCAAGCCAGGGAAAACACGCGGGCCTGACAGCACCGGCATGAGAATATCACTGGTTTGACCAGGAGCAGGCACCGTGGCAGAGCGCGGGGTATATATAGTCTCACCACGGGCCCGGCCAGCACCAGCAACACCCTCGGCAAGCCGAGGTATGCGGTACCGCTGGCCATCAGCAGCGCCCTGGGCCACCACCTGAGCCGCGGACTTTACTCCAGGGTGAGTAAAACCGTGGAATAAGGCGCCTGTATTCCCCGCGAGGGGTGCACAAACGTCTTCATCCATGTCCACGTCGTCAGACGGCGACCCTAGCAGGTAATCCTCATTACCCTGGTCAGAAAGATTAGACCCCGGGTCAGCAAAGAGAGCTAACCCGGGCTGACCAGGAACGGTGCCATAGGAGGTACTGGCCACCGCGGCGTGCGGATACCCCTGGACTGATAAGCAGCCCGCGGGTTCCAGCGACAACCGTCCACGGTCCCCTATCGGCGCGGCAATAAGCCTGCTGCCAGGGCCGTGGAACGCCCCCTCTAATGGGGCCACCTCTGGATCGTCGAACAACGGAAGCGGACTAAGGAAAATCGATCCAGAGGCGGGGATTACCTGCTCCGAAGCCGATGACGAGGACAGTAAAGGATTTGGTCCAGGAAGCATGCCACGAAGCAACCCTGGAACCAAATCCTTTATTGCCCTCTTCATCTCTCCCAACATCTCGGTCCGGAAGGCCTCCATATCCACCGCGGACGAGACCTTCCCCTTACCCTTCCTACTTACAACCTCTCGTTTCCGCTTCTTCTTCTTCTCCTCCTCTACCACCTTGTCCGTCGCCTGTAAGCAGCACAAGAATTCGGACATTAACTCGCCCCCCCAGTGCTTACATATGTCACAATTAACAAATGGACCACAAGGGCTACATTGACAGCACAGATGCGGCCAGAACTTATCCAGAAGAAAACGACCACAGGACGCGCAACCCGGTCCCTGAAACAGGGCAAAGGACAAGGAGTATGAGCAACTAGTTAAGCTTAGAAACTCAATCCAACTCAAAGAGAAGGAAAAACGATCATAAAGATCAACATACATCAGAAAGCAGCATAGCGCTTGAATTGGTGATAAACACATAGCCAGGCTGATTATGACGTCATTAATCCCGTGACAGGAAAAATTCGATCCCAACAAAACATCCAAGTGCAAGGACGAATTGTATGCTGAATGGATAAGTTGACTACACAACCATCAGATACATATAGATAACGCTTTTCTGGCAAAAATGTTAATTATCTCCCTTTGTTTGTTTACAATAATTAACATCACCACATTATCAATAACTAGATACCTGACACTTTGTATAGACAAACCATCCAACGTGACGAACCGGAGAACTCCACCATCTGCACGCCTCTTAACTCTCTCCACCTCATGGGGAAGGAATTGGATCAAGAGGGCAAAGTGAGAAGACCTTTATACTAGGCCTCCAACTCACTGGACATATTTTTCATTTGGTTAGATAACCTAACAGTGTTAGTAGGAAATGGAACCATGGTGGAGAGAAAACTAACTCTCTGCAACTGTGATGTCACCACCTAGCGTCATACAGACCTGTGGACATAAACAGAAAGAGAAATTAGTCCTAGGTAGCACCGAGTTGACCTAAACCAACTAACTAAGGCGCTTATCACGGTAAACGCGAGTCCCGGAAACACAATACACCGGGAAGAAAACTCGCTAATTTTACTAGAAGTCACCTGATTTAAAGGTCCTAAGTCCTCCTTCGGCGAATTGATACTTCCCGCCATCCAAAAAAGTGACTATCACACCAAACAACACCACTTAAACTAGTTTAAGATAAAGAAAAGCTTCAGCACAAAAAGACATGTGTGAACTCTCTGCCAATAATCTAGCAAAGAGGAAGTGCTAGTCTGCGCATGCGCGGTGGTGGGGCTGGCATCCGCCAGACTACGCTCTGACTCCCTGCCCAGTAGGGGCACCTAACTGTTTTAAATCTGAGTGTTTATTGAGTGAAAGCCAATATTTAGCAATATCAAAAGTATTAGGGAGGTAAGTATACTCTTGAAGTGAAATGGAACATGCGACACAACGAAATTTAGAGACCTAAGTCTTTTAACTATGGATAATAAAGAACGATACAACCTGGTTATCTTCAGCGGTATCCTCCATAGTCCTTAGTTAATCCTTTCACGAACACACAAACTATCACAAATTAAAGACTTAGATCTTTTGTTTCACAAAAAAACCACTAAAATCCTTAATGCAAAAAGCATGTATTGCTCTTGTTGCTATGCAAACAAGAATGATCTCTATGGTAAACGGGTACTCGGCAGTTGGGAGCCGAGTACCCGGTTCCCAGGAGTCGGTAAAGCTTTCTAAGTCTATAATCCTAGAGCCGCTGTCAAGGCCAGCTGTATATCAGAAGTAACAGAATGGTGAGTATTGATCGAAGGAGAACATCGCATCCGCTCCAACTCGCAATGCTTTCAGTTTCAAGGGAAGACTTGACAAGCACTACACCAGCAGCACATCAAACCCGTCAGCACCCACTCCGTTCAACAGGTTCAAAATTCTTGTGAAGATAGTGAAGAACTGCTACTACAGGCTGTTTAGCCCATACAGCAGAAGAGGACTATGTGTTAGGATGTCTTAAGATATCTCAGTGGACTCAGGCTGATTTCAGCCTCTACATCCACCTCATCTTCCTTCACGGCCATTCTGCATATCTGACTTCCTGGTATATGGTAGGGCGCAGAAGAATCGTATTTGAATTCCTGGTTTTTCCAAAATCTATCTAATGCTACTTCAAAAGCAGACCACTCTGATCAATCAAAATTATCATTGGAACTGTTTAAGCCTACTACCCAGTACCATACGGTCATTCCACTTGAATTTCTTTGAAATTGGGCAATTGATTACAGGTAAGGAGTAGCATGTCTAACTCAGCTACTTGATGAATGCGTGGCAAAAATCATGTCCTTTGGAAGTTTCTCCATAACTAATCAAGATGAAGAACAAGCATTTCTAAAGCATTCCAGAGTATTTTCAGAAATTTAATGAAATGTCATTAACGTGTCATAGATGTAACCAATCGCTGTACAATAAAAAGAATTCTGATGATGACATTACAGGCCTGGACAAATTAAAAATTTGTGTAACCCATAAATAGGTTACGCAAAAAGTTTTCAGGTAACTCACTTAGTTTGCATAACCCATTTTCATATTTGGATGAAATAAGCTTTAATAATTTAATGTGCTTTAAATAATGGTGACAAGTAAAAAATAAATCTGTGTTGTGTTGTGTAGTTACATTAATTTGTCAAATAGACAACGACGATCAGGGCTCGAAATAACGCTTGTCTACTTGCAGATGTTTTTAAAACAATTTGAGTAATAATTTCAGTATATATCCTAATCGGCAATTGTATTTAACATCATATGTATTGGCAA
Source organism: Chaetoderma sp. LZ-2023a (assembly GCA_034401795.1). Classification (NCBI taxonomy): domain Eukaryota; kingdom Metazoa; phylum Mollusca; class Caudofoveata; order Chaetodermatida; family Chaetodermatidae; genus Chaetoderma; species Chaetoderma sp. LZ-2023a. The sequence continues at coordinate 29,090,157 of CM067370.1, read as the reverse complement.
GATCTGTTGTACTTGGCCGATTTAGTTTGGGGCGACTTGACACTATGATAATTAGATAACGTCAGTAAATAAAATGGATGCCGTTGTTTTACAAATGCTTTTTCCACTACGCATTTTAGAACAATAAATCCCAAATTCCTGCTATGCTGTTTTGTAACGCGAATTTATTTAAAAGTACCGATACATATTGTTCTCAACCAAGCCGAGAATAGGCTATTGTGCGCATTAGCGTACATCTAGTTAGCGTACATCTCGCTAGAACATAAATGGGAATTCCCCTGCTTCTATTTCCGCGAAAATCTGACATATTTAAAAATAGTGAGAGATTCAAAACTTTTCTTCAGCGTTCTTGTACGTGATAATATTTTTATTTAGCCTCTTTTTTCGAAAAAGCGGTAACAGCAAATATGCATAGGTTTTTGAAACGGAAAAATTAATCGGAAACGACGGAACGAGCATTGGCTGGCGCAGAGGTGCAACCTGCACTGGCACATCCACAGCCTCAGGTAGTACATGTAGCACAAAGTCAGGGTACTCCCAGCGCTGATAAACAAAACGCAAAGAAACCATGTCTATTCAAATTTAACCAGGCATGGACTACAGGCAGACCATGGTTGTTTCGATGAAAATATCTTGATTTTGGGGGAAATGTTTGAGAGACAACTAGTGTTGTGAGTTTGAAAATTTTCCAAAAAATTTTTTTCCGGAAGTTACCAACGTATTTTTCCAGAAAATTTTCCGGTCACCTAAGGATGCAATTGCAAATTTTTATTTCCCTATTGCAATAATACCGATGCTTTTGCTACTAATATAAGTTAATAGATTTAGATTTGTGTCATCTATTGCCATGGCTGAAATGGCTTGCATCAGGTTACATGGCAGTACATGTAAGTCATTATATATTTCATGATGATGATTTATTTGATCCCAACTGATATTTAATGGAATATAAAAGATGACTTCTGATAGACACCAAAATAGGCCTGTAATGACCAAAATGAACTGTTGAGCTAAATATGAAACTTACTCACTTCAGTTAGTCACATGTAAATCAGACGGTGTAAAGGACATGTAATGTGACAGTTGCTTTAAGCATTAAACTTTCAAAATAATTTGTTTAAAAACACCCATTTAGTTTCTTCTTACACTTAAATTGGTAAAAATTAGCTGGCAATCTGTCAAACAAACAATCAGACAGCCCTGCAGTGCCTGCACCCACCCACCCAACTTACCCACACACCCATACACTGTGACACACCCACAGTGCCGCACAAACACCCACGGCGCGACACACACACACGCACGTACACACACACACACACATATATATATTTTATGATTCAAAATATACACATATTTTTACAATTTTACGAAAATTTTCTGGAAAAATATCGGAAAATTTTCCGCAAAAGTATTTTTCCAGAAAAATAACATCACTAGAGACAACTAAAGATAGCCAAGTGACAAGTAAAAAAAAGTCACTTTTCTCCTGTGACAAGTAATTTTTAACAAACATTTCAAGCGCTGATGATCTTGATTGGTTAGCTCGACCACGATAAACCAATCAGAATCCATTTTAGTAAATGTGTTGGCTTGAAGTGACAACCGTTTCAACATCAATACGATTTGTTACTTCGACTTTCAAATAATTCCAAAATTTACAGCTGGGAACCAGTCTGCAGGAGCAAATTTACATTAGAGTATCATATTAGCCGACTACACAACAGCGTTAACAGACTCTCCATAGATAGACGTATCTGACATTGAACAAACTATCCTCGTTTCAATAGCTTTCAAAGCCGTAAAATTAATTGTAATGAAAACATTATATAGGGAGTAACCTCAAAATATTCTAGTTCCGTCGCTTAGTTGTTAAATATAACATAGTTTTAGAGCCGCAAATTGGATAAATCACGTTCAAAATTGCCTAAATACATTCCAACATTTTTCGTGCGCAGACAATGTGTCCTATTTAATTGGCAATTGTCAGACCCACCCCCACCCCTCTAGTACGTTAACATTTGGGCCAAGTACTCGATAGAGTTGACTGAGACTCGCGAGTCTGTGTGATTTGGAGTCGGAACCTTTTAAATTACTACTTATTAGTAATGCGTGATATCATGATGGGTACCCGTTTGTGAACGTATTCTAGATCTGGAAACATGATGGGTACCCGTTTTAGAGTGTATTGTAGATCTGGAGTACTTGTTTTAGAACTGTGTTTTGATATAGGAATTGCATTCATATCTCGCGAGATCTCCTTCAATACAAGATCGAGATAAGCATCTCGTATTGAGTCGTCATTGGTGTAGTGATTTCCACCAGAATATGGTGGTAGAAAGAATTGAAACTTAAAAGGACACGAGCGCTACTCTTTTCATACCAGACAATATTAATTCACTTAAACCGAGATGAAATAAAGCCTATAGTAGACTGTATGTCAAGTAGTTAACAGATAAAATAGTCCCTCTGAATTTGTCGTAAAATTCAAATCTGTTCAAATCACAAAATGAGGTCAGGAATTTGTCGACGTTGCGTGGACATGGATATCACACGAACCACTGGATGGATCAAGTCGATTTTAATGTTTGCACCAAGCTAGTGACAGAGGTTAAGATGATACCAAAAACAACACGATCCAGTGTTCCTTTTACAGTCCGCTATGGAGATAGACTGGGTCCAGACTCCAGATATGTCTGGTCTTTGAAGAGGAGTCTGTGTAACAACTTGTAGTCACTATGATGATGCAATAAGATGGCCAGTTATTACATTAGAGGTGTATTCTCGAACCTAACAGCAAAGCCTGTATGGCGTCTAGGTACATCTGAGTTGCCGATGAGTGACAAAGCAACACATCTCTCGGACTAGTTCACACTTCCAAGAATGAAGCTTCAGCTAACATAGAAGAAAAGGTCTCACTCGCCAGGAAAACATTCTACTCCATGACGGGTACTGGACTCCACAGCTCCAACGGTTTATCACCCAAAGTACGCCTTCATCTGTATGTGATGTACATCCTACCAAAGCTATTATATGGTATGGAGATCTTTGTACTCTCATCCAAGCAACTGGATGCCCTGGACTCATTCCATATTCGTATGAAAGATACTAGCCTTACCCGTCCGCACAGCTAAATGTTGAATCCTCTTACTTATCAGTACGCGGCCCATCATAGCAGAATTGCACATCCGACAGCTGTCTCTGCTCGGAGCGATTATCAGAAATAAAAATGCTATATTAGCAGAAATTATGGAACGGCAAGTGTCTATCGGCTCATCTACGATCAAATCCACAAGCTGGTTCATCTACATCCAGACAATTCTACAAAGATATGAGCTACCCAGCCTAGCAACTCTAAGATGTTATCTCCTAGTAAGCTACAATGGAAAGGCATAGTCAAGGGTGTTGTGGATAAATACTGGACACTGGAACTCAGTTAGCAATGTCTTGCAAAGAAGACATTATCCTTTTGCTACACAGCCAAGCTCTCAATAGGAGGCACTCATCTTGCAATGAATAGCATTCAAAGTGTAGTTAAAGATGTATGGCATGCAAGCATAAAGCTGAGACTGTTTACCGGAACATATCTAGTCCAATCCAACATAGCCAGATTCAATCAAAACCTAACAGATCCGATATGTCCACTATGTCATCAACAGCCTGAAGATTATCCACATATGATTATCACTTGCTGCGCCCTGCTTAGCTACATGATATAATCTCAACAAGCTCGAACTACTCATTAAGCAACATCTTGATGAAACAACGTGGCTACTACTATGCAGGGATGCACAGATGTTAGCCCAGCTAATCATTGACTGCACAGCACTAGTGGGCTCTGGCATAATCCCAGATGACTATGACCTCTGTCATAAGATTGAAAGCATCTCGAGACAGCTATGTTACGATATACATTGCGGAAGGACATACATGCACAACTCATCATACAGCAGATGTCCAACGACAAAATAAAATATAGAAAGTTATGTACGATATGTATATAGACCTGCCCTGCATGCTTCAATGTTTTCAACTGCACATCACAATGTGAAAATCATTCTACACTGTGTTTAATACAAAGTAGCACGAACACTTAGAAGCCTAGATTTTAAGGTAACAGTTGTTCTCTAGAACTTTTATTTAATCATATTTGATGCGACCACATATGTGAGTGCTCCAACCAATTGGAGGAATATACGGACAAGAAGAAACAATTCTCGATTACAGCCTCTATTATTAGATTGATAGGAATCGCTGTTATAATACCAGGAACTAATCGGAATCGTCCTCTATTTCCGGGGCGAACGGAAAATGGGTTACGCTAATTGTCATGCGTGAACGAAATGGTCGTTCACGCAATTTGAGCAGGCCTGCATTACGAAATTAAGTTAAATTCTCCGCAAATCTCGTTATTTTGCGTGACCTCATCCACATTATCGGCAGCCCAAAGTGAACTTGTATAGGGTCGCCTGTCGACCAGTTGTATATATCTGTCCTGTTAAAGTAAATCTGTACAATTATATTTGCATATATGTATTATGTATAACCGTTCTGACATGCCACATCATAAACATGGAGCAGAACATAAAGGTATTGCCTGCGTTCTGTAATATTTTTTAATTTTAACTAGTTCCGAGTTGAGATATAGCCGTAACGATTTCCACTAACTGAATGTTTTAGCCAATCCGATAATAACTTATATCTTATTGCCAGTATCGTTTTTATTAGTTTTACTGTTTTGATACGAAAACAGGTATTTTTAAATTTAAAAATCAGCAATAATTACCTTTCCTGATTTGCCTTTCAGAAGCAAACGCTGACAGCCGCTGAAAAACATGCATGCTAATCGGTTCGTCATCTTAATGTGTATGCTGCCAGAAATTAGATCAAATTCGTGATTTGACGATATTATTATCTTTTGTGAAATCCTTTGACATAAGCTTTACCCGACTCCGCTCCCGTTACTAGACTGTTACACAGACTCCATTTCGCAGACTTGTCGGATCGGAACCCAGTCAGTCTCCATAGCGAATCCGATCCAGTTACACGACATCATAATCCAATACGTCACATGTAGTTGAAGCCCAAACAATATTATCTTTTGAATCTAGGCTGTTAGGAGTTTGTATGTGGAAGTTTTACAGCATCGCTTGGCCCAATGTGAGCATGAAAAGATTATTATTATTATTATTATTATTATTATTATTATTATTATTATTATTATTATTATTATTATTATTATTATTATTATTATTATATATAGACTCGTCAGAACACACATTCCTATTATGAGTGGGTAGAAATTTTCTTCCTTTTTTGGCTATGAGATTAAATGGTCAGACACTGAGGTAATGGGGGAATCACTTAGTGCATACTGGAATACATCCTTTCATTGATAATGCTGCAATTCAGAAAAGTAGAATCACCAAATATGTAGCATATATCGATACTGCGGTTGTCTAAATGGTTGAAGTTTGTTTCAGTCAAAAATTCAATGACATATCTACGGTATGTTCATTTAACCATCTGGCAGCTGCATGTCACCAGACAGCAATTTCAGTGAGTAAAAAGCTGCACACTCGCTGAATATTCAGAAAAGCCACCAGACCGAGAGTTGTTTGGGCTTAGCCACCCACAACACCCGGGCAAATCCTCTTCAAAACATCCAGCAAGAGGAGCAATGACCCTTGGGATGTGTCATCTGTAAGACTGAACCATTATACTATGATTACCTCACAGCTGATATAAAGCCCGATCTGTATCAGACCAACTATTAAAAACGGTACACTAACTAATACCCTCACATAAAAATTTAAAACCCAAACAACCTGCATTAACAGGCTGATATGCCTTCTTACAGGATATAAATTATGATTGATTTATTGATAGGCTGACCTCACACTCATAATTGACAGAAATACTCATGAAGCTGGAATACATGTAGTTCATCAGGTGCACAAATTATTGTGTCTGAAAGATTTAATTATTATTTAATAAAGTGTTGAAAATTTTGAAACTTATTAGATGGGCACTACATGACAGCAACAGCACCCAGCCAACTTAATTTCAAAATATTCAACAGCTTACCTGCACATATATAATTACTAGCTGGATATTAGCATTCTGGGAATTCCGGGTTCTGTTGATCCCAGCAAAAGCAAATCGTGGGTGGTACTTATATACCTATGGAATCACATCTCAATATTAATGTGTGACATCATATTGTCATGGAGTCAAATCCCATTGCATAAACCATCAGCTAACCACAGCTATTGGTACAGTACCGTAGGCATCGTCATATTGCATTGGCACGAACTTGGCCATTGTCACAAAACCATTCAGCTAAGCACAGTTGTGGCGACATTATGCATTTTACAGACCCCTCACATGTCCGTAAACTAGGATTAAGAGAATCGCCAGTGGAGAAATGAGGAGTCGGGTATGGTGAGCCAGAGAATCGTCAGCGAGGAATGAGGAGTCGGGTACCAGCCTAGTTACACCCCCCCCCCCCACCCTTGAACAATCAAGCAACGCGCCGCGTGATATTAAAGTGTTCATAAATTAATTAAAGATGGGAATCTTTAAATGGACGTGCTCTGTTCAAGATCGTGGCTATAGATTCTGAATAGGACCAAGTTCAATTACAAAGTTATATTTTCTTTAAAGTTATTTATTATAATCATTGGCCATGGTGCAGAGGAGGTGGATTTTTATAAACATCTGACAAATTGACGATAGCGGTGATGGTTCAGGCAGAGGGATGGTGATGGTTCGGACAAAGGTGTGATCCGGACAGCCTCTCTACTGTCCAAAGCCAACATTTTACAACCCTGTAGGTGTTTAAAACATCCCCAACAATCATTTCTAAATGTCACATTGTGAATGACCTGGAATGTGTCATTTGTTTAGGTAGGTATAAACATTTAGTTTTTTTATAATTCTGATGTAATTCCTGGTTCTAGGAACGTAACTTTTTATTTCAGCATAGCTACACATCATATAATATGTTGAATTAGGCATAAAATACATAGCAATGCATGTTTGGTCATAGTTGTGTTTTATATAAAACCTTGTGGGTAGAGCGGGGATGGTTCAGACAGGTGGATGGTCCATATAAGCCCTTCTAATTCCCCACGTGCTATTAATTCAATGATTACCAGAAAACTTCAATAAATATATTATTATATTTCATATATATCACGCTAAGTGAGCTAAATATGAAACATAATAATTTGATTGAAATGTTAATTTCTGTTCAATTATATAGATGCAGTGGTTGTTGTAAATTTATACCATATACATGTATATAGAATGGAATCGGTTTAGTACCAAATGCGGAGGTGTCTAATTATAATTGTTTCTATTCTATGGAGGAGTTTGGAACTGAACCGACGATGCCCTGTCCATTCTGTTCATTACAATTATATGTAACATGTATGAAGCTAGTGTGTTTAATCCTTTTTAGTCTGTACATAACGTGATGATGTTTCTTATGTAGATATTTGATTGTATTCGACTGCATTTGACCAAATAAACCACAAAACGGTGAGCAAATACACACAAATATCGTATTTTGTAAAACGGCAAATACAAATACCTAAAATTAGCGTATTTAAATACAATTACAAATAGGCCTCACCCAGGTGCTGGTTTCCTAAAGCAGGATATCGCATGATGTGTGACATCACAGTATACGTGTGACATCAGACTATTCATAATTTAATTAATTTAGGGAACATGGATATGATGGGTTATTCCAGTATTATCATTTATTCCTGCTCCACTGTCCATGTATTCCATACCTATGATCATGAAATAAACGTCTGATCGGATAGTTCCCAATTCATATGCTAATTAGTCTCCTGGCTGTAACTGATTACCACAGAGTATAGAACTGTACGATCTGTCCTAGCAGCCTAAGTCCATCCCACTATGTAACTCGGTGAACTATTGATCGATCTAGTGTTTTTGATGTCAATGTTTGTATGGTAGACCAGGCATCAATATTACTTGTAATTAACATGGCATATTCATTGCACATGATTGGCGCCGTTATGATTGGAAAATAGTTCCTCTAGATTTTATTATATTGGTCAATTTAATTGTATAATTATTAATTTTTCTTGTATAATTATTATTTTTGAGATTCTATTTTCCAGTGAATTTTATCAAATTTTTATATGATAAGATTGTCACCATCTTTAGGCATTATATGGATGTCGGCACATTTACACATCAAACCATGTGCTCGTTCATCAATCACGTGACAGTGTTTAGGTGGGAAAATCACCAACACCCACTCATCAGTTTGAAACATATCTCTAAGCAGCTCACATGTCATCTAGGAGCCACTTATTTTCAAGAGTCCACGAACTCACTATGTAAAAATGTTAACATAATAGTGTGCCTGTGTCGTCTCGTCTTTGTCATCATCTCAATGTAATCATCGTCATCAGCCATCAATCAGTTTTATCTACTCGTGATGTCATCAATCTAATTGTCTTCAAACCAAATCCCAAAGCAAGCGGAACCTGGTGCCTTGCTTGGGTAGGTAGTAGTCTAAATTCTCTACCCGTGACGTTACCAATCTTATCAACTTCAGACCAAATCCTAAAGCAAGCGGAACCTAGTACCTTGTTTGGGTAGGTAGAACTCTATCTTTTCTACCTGTGATGTCATCAATCTCGTCATCTTCACGACGCTTTCATCTTTCTGAAATGTTCGGACTTTATTGGTGATTGCTGTCATATTTTCGATTCTCCGCCATCTTTCAGCCTCGATCTTCTGTATCGGTAACTAAGCCGAGTTATCATACAAATCATCTTAGTGCCTTCGACCGTATCATTTCTATTTCGGAATTCAGAACATTTTTCTGGTTTCGTCATCTGTTTCTTCACATGTGCATTTTCACTCCTGGTGCCATGACAGATCTGGTCTTGATCTGTTCGCCTTCATTCTGCGACCAGACTTCTGTATTCAGCATATTCAAGGTATCTAACTTTTAGCTGTGATTTCTCAAAATTATTTACGATACACCCCGGCCAACTCGCATGGTGCAGAGACTGTCCAGATTTTTACTTATGTAACCAAATAAAAAAATATCTATAAGTAAATTTTTATACTTATTATTGAAATATTTCTATTTAAATTGATTGAATATTTGTTTCATTTTGTTGTTATTACGTCATTTGTCCAAGTTCAAATAACTAACAATCATTCAGCAATCATCATGTACACTTAGTTAGTTTCTAGTTCCAAGGCATGAGTAACCAATCAACCAATTCATAACGTAAGTTCCAGATTGGTTGAGTGGTTCATCAGGCTTTTGAATTACACATGCAATAAACCTCATTATTATTATTATTATTATTATTATTATTATTATTATTATTATTATTATTATTATTATTATTATCCTACCGACTAGTGGTCAACTCGCTATTAAAATTTCATTGAACTTGTAATGCATAATCGTTGAATTAAAATATGCATTCAAATTGATTCTAAGTTTGCTATGCTATTTGGTGATTGCCTCTTTAATAAATTAACCTTACTGAAAACTAAGGGCTGATTGATTAAAATTTCAATCATCAGATTTCCAAATATAATTTTCTTTCCGCTTATTTACATATTAATTTATTCGGTTTCTATATCCATGCTTATAACGCATCACTGTCACTTTTAAAATATAATAAATATAGCGTTAGTTCATTACTCCATTCATACTATATCAATATCAATTCATTTACTCCGTTTTCTATCATCTATGTAATGAATGAGTGATTAAAGTTTTTTCTGTTTTCATAGTTTCATTTACAGAATTTTCTCTACCGCATACAGATTAACCATCAAATAGTATCATTCCCAGATAGACGGATTTTCTGGTTCTGGTAAAGAAGTTTAATCAGCTCTTGTCTTTTGAAAGAGAGATTGGAACTGGAATTTGAATCGATGTATATCTGGATTGATCGGCCATAATTTTTCTCACTATGATTTCAACATCATTAGGTAGAGCAACGATATTATTGTGGTCGGTTAATGAGAAGCTTTGGTGGTGACTGAGCAACACGTAACTTTGACCAAGTCAGACATATCTGAATTTTGATCATAACTTGATCACTGGTATAATCATACTATTGATCAAGTTTGGCCAAAAAGCAGAGACATGTGAGCTTTAAGTTTAATCCGGAAGATCATCACCATTGTTTGCCATTATTCAATCCCGATAATCTAATTTGAGTCACAGCCATATCCATACCCTGTCCTCCTATCTCCTCAACTTCTTTCATTAAATCCGGAATCCTTTGCATTGATTCGAAATTTTTCCCATGTTACATAGATCTGGTGTCCTGATATAATAAAATCTACTGCTGCAATATCCCTGTACTTCTTGATCCGTTGATACAAAACATTCGAGACATTTAATTTACACCACTTTGGGCAATTTCCTGTTAACTTGAAACTTCTGATCCGGTCATCAACAAATTTGGTACTTATCATTAACAGGTTTTTGAGGTCATTGAGGTCAAATTAACACCTGGGTTGACCTGCTCGTCCAAACATCAGACTGTTGAGCTTTGTAACCCCTAGATTTGCTTCCTTAGCATAACCATACTTTCTAGGTCATGACCTTGAAATAACCTTCGGGTCAAATTTGACATATTTGACCTAGATAACTCGACATTCCTATGATAATCGCTATCGCTTATTTTGCTATGTATTATATTCGCATTTTATATCAATAAGATAAAGTCTGATGTCATATTAACAGTGTTTTAATTTTGAAAATCGGATTTAAATTTGTGGAGCTAAGAATTAAATAAAATTGTTAAAACAGAGACTATTAAAACATGCGATGATTACCAGCAATAACGTTCTATAAAATTTGTGAAGAATGTCAAGCAGGCTTCAGTAATATCGCCTGATATTAGGCTGCTTCTTGAAATTCAGAAGGAAAACAGTTGATTGAGATTCAAAGGTAGAATCTTTCAATTATTTAACATCCAGGTGTGTTTTGATTATATTCTATTGACAAAGAGCCACTGACCATACAGACTGTCACTGTTTGAATAGAGGGCTGTGCCATTATGCAGAGGTGTATACCAAATCTTACTAAACATGCTACCATGATAAAACGTTTAAAACGTAACATCTTTGATCCTAAAACCTGTTATTTCAAGGCAACCATATAGAGGACAGTTATTGAATATTTTGAAACTAATTTGACTGAAAGTTGTTACCACTCCAGAAAGCAATAGTGTCGAGTTCAATTAGATTCAATATAGTCAACATATTTTTATCACCTGATTCCTTGCAGCATTATTGTATATGTATCTGGTCCTTTTTCTTCAAAGCGTTACTAATTAAATCTTAAAAGCGCTATTCACAAAGTTAACTGATTCATAGGAGAAGATAGACGACGATGCCCTGTCCATTCTGTTCATTGCTTACAATTTTGTGTAACATATATGAAGCTAGTATGTTTAATCCTTTTTAGTCTGTATATAACTGTATATAGTTTCTTCTGTAGATATGTGATTGTATTTGACTGCATTTGACCAAATACACCACAAAACGGTAAGCAAATACAAACACAAATATCGTATTTTGTAAACGACAAATACAATTACATAAAATAGCGTTTTAAAATACAATTACAAATACAAATACGTATTTGACCCAACCATAGACTAAGAAGTACAAACACAGTCGTCAAACTATTAGAGATTGGAATCATTTACCCACCGGGCTCAGAGAAACCCAGACTCTTGCATAATTTAAGTGCAGTCTCCCTGCGCCGTCGCCATGTCATGATCCAATAAGGATTTCCAAAAGGAATTTACAACAAAACAAAGAAGACTATACATACAGCTAACTGTGCACTTTCAAGATTGTTATACGCAAAGCTACGTACATCATCATCATCATCATCATCATTAGAAAGTCCAATGTCATTTTGTCAGTATGAAACGTTATAGCTAAGATCCATATCCACACCTTGCTCGTGTTGGGATTGATCAATCCCCGAATTCCCTGACTATCAATTTCCAGAAAACTATACAGGCAAGCTGTTGAATATTTTGACACTAATTTGACTGGTTGCTGTTGCTGCCAGAAAAATTAGTTTCAAAATAGTTAATAGCATGTTTATTAAATAGCAAAGACATACAATTCATACAACCTGCCTGACTATTAGGCATTTAAGACGGACTACATCGAGGCATTCATGATGTAATGATTATGACGTCATCCTACAAGTCACTTAGTTGATTATGACGTCATATGATTGAGGAAATGGATTTATGAATTATGAGTTGGGTCAGTTAATCAGTGAATTTACTCGGTACATTAGCTAGAGGCAAGGCTAATGTGTCACTAACAGCTTAAAGAACCACTGTTTTATCAATGTTTGCATAACATGTGTCTATAATCTTTGTTTTCAAAACAAGATTCTTGATCAATGATAATTTGAGGCCTTACCATATCGATAGATAATTCTAGGTCATCATCTGTGTCCTTAACTAAATCCAGCGACCTTGCTAACTCACTTTCGAATCTCGTCACATTTTTCACCATGGTATTCAGTCAACTTCTTGAACAATGTTTTGACATAGGCACGAGCGACCCTCCTCAACATTGAGGTTGAAATTAAGTTGAAGGGGTCAGATTCATTGTTAATTCTTGGCATATACTGTAGTTTTAACTCATGTGCCGATAAAGATACAAGCCTCAACACATTTATAAAAAAAACCAATAGCAGCCCAAAAGCACTCCCATTTATTAATAATGAGAGATTTCAATTTCCCGCAAATTGACGGGAATAATGGGGGCAACCATTACTAAAACATCACTAAGCACTCTTAATTTCCTGAATACTGTAAATGAAGTTTTTGTATCAACATGTCACATTTCCCACCAGGTATAGAATAAATAATAAGCCAAGTACCCTCAACCGTGTGTTTACTAATGAGGAGGATATGATAGAAAATATTCTAACTTTTCCAGCTCTCGGGAAAAGTGATCATGTATGCTTATTCTTTGAATTAAAATGTTATGTTGATCTGCATTACAATAAAACCGTTAAACTGTTCTATAACAGAGATGACTATACCAGACTACGTAAGGCCCTAGACTGTTCCATAATAAAGATGCTCGATGAATGTTGGGAGGTTTTCAAAAATTTACTAAATAATACTTCACTGCATTATACTCCATCCAAAACTGTAAAACAATCATACAGCCGCAAGCCACAATGGTTAAATAGAAATGTAATTAGACTTACTCGTAAGAAAGAAAACAAGTGGAAACGATATCTAGAGACGTGAATATAGTCACTTGAAATCTAAAGATAATGTGGGTGACCTGGATGGCAGTGAGGGAAATATCATAAGGTCAAATAAAGTAAAAAGTAAAGAATGTAATAAATTCTTCTCCATTGTATTTACCAAAGAAGACCTAAAGACAATTCCACTTATTCACACTACAACATTGCCCTGTATCAACATCTATATATAGAAGAAGTCAAAATGAAACTAGCCACCCAACACTTCTTTATGAAGTTAGAGATATTATAGCAGAATATATATATATATATGTATGCTTACTGTATTCTGCGGCTGTATTAGTAGAAACATCATACAGCTGCAATCAGCCCTTCTTCACTTTTGCTCACTGTGTCTTTCCCTCAGTCAAAACCTTAGCTTCCTCATGTCCATTCCCGACTTGAGTGTACCGAGTCCTGCTTTCTTGAGGACGCCTCGTAGCATTCTTAGCAGATTTATGCAATGATATCCTCTCCTGGCTTTGTATTTGCTGGCTCCCAGTAGGGCGAATTCCAAGGCTCTCTGTACTGGTGTCTTCTGGCATCCTTACAACATGGCCAAACATGGACCATCTTTGTTGAGCGACCTTTACAGACATCGGCGACGTATTACACATCCTGTATAGAGCATCATTGGAAATTATGCTGTCTGGCCATCGTTGTCCGGTGATGGTACGTAGGTGTTTGCGGTTGCAGGTATCGAGTTTGTCTAGAACTGCCTTTGGAGCTGCCCAGCTGTTACAATACAGCATCAAGGATGCACAGATTTTAATGCAGCAGGAATGTAACATGTGAAAATCACAAGGGATAGACTATCTCCCTGTGGGGAGCCGATTAATGTCTCAAACTCTACAGACTTCATTGACTTGACTCGTACTCTCAGCTTGGTGTCTACAAGCAGTAGTCTCACTAGTCGTAGCCTGTCTTCATTGCAACTGGCCTGGCATAGTAGTACATCTAGGAGCGTTTAATTGTGTAGAAGGCTTGTGACATGTCAATGCCCATTTTGTGGTATTTGGACATGACTACCGACACAAGCACGCGTTGAGCCCATACACTGTCTACGCAGCTGTGACTACGTTTGGAGCCACTTTGACATGATCCGGTGAAGTCATGAATCTTGCGGCATAGAGTAACATTGGATGGGATTTTCCGTATGCTGTTGAGGTATATGTGAATAGGAATATATGTCATTAAATCAAGGGATTGTCCCATCAGACTGGAATAGTGCAAATGTGGTACAAGGTACAAGAACGAGTCACTAAGCTAGTTCCTGGTCGCCACATTATGTCATACGAAAATCGGCTGAGAAAGCTAAGACTTCCAATACTAACATATAGAACGATACGTGGAGATCTTATTAACATATATAGATACCTTAACAAACAGTATTCAGTTAACTATGCCAACATGTTTTCTCTTAGTTCAGACGACAGAGCACGTGTCCATATATTCAAGCTTAAAAATGCCATACAATAGCGTAGCCAGTGGTATACTATAACCTTAGGGCACTTGATAAACCTACTCAGCCAAAAATGACAATAAAGCTAATAATGACGTTTTAAAAGCTAACTGTCACTCTGCTGATTCATTTCGATATATGTAGCCATATGTACATGTCTACTCCTTTGATCTACTGACCATAATGCCATCGTGATACTGTCACTGGGCATGGGTATGCCTGTGTCCAAGATAGGTTATAATAGTGTGAATCAATACCTATGTATAAGCATATATATATATATATATATATATATATATATATATATATATATATATATATATATATATATATATATATATATATATATATATATATTTCCAGATTTTTACGGATTGCCCGGATTTCTTAGGATTTTCCAGGACTATGCCAAAGTTTGTGTATCGTCAAAAGTCACACCCTTTCCAGCGTGTTGTAATTTAAGCCAAATCGGACCACTATTACCATAGTTTGCGAGATATTTACGAATTCAGAATTTGATTCAATGCGGATCGTATCTAGATCCTCTTACACTGTAAATTCCTTCGCTGGGTTAAAATTTGAGCCAACTCGGAGCAGTAATTGTTAAGATACTGCACGCACGCACCCACGCACGCACGTACCCACGTACGCACGCACGCACGTGCGCGCACTATCCAGTACCGCGGCGGCCGCCACCGACAAAAAAAACACTGAAATAATAAAAACCAAGGGAAATAACCGCTCAAAGTCATAACATAATCGCATGAACGAGTTAACTACCATGTACTGTGCTGTATATATATATATATATATATATATATATATATATATATATATATATATATATATATATATATATATATATATATATATATATATATATATATATATATATATATATATATATATATATATATATATATATATATATATATATATATATATATATATATATATATATATATATATATATATATATATATATATATATATATAAATCCAGTTTGTTTTTTAAACTAATTTGACTGGGAGCTGTTACTGCTGGTAGCATTAACATGTTCAAATCAAATTTGTTTCAAAATACTCAGCAGATTTCCTGCATTGTTGTCCTGAGACAATATAATTTCAAGCGTGATAGGGTGAATAGATGTAGAGGCTTGAGTGGGACACAGATTCTCAATCGGTAGATCTGTTTCTATCTAGGCCCCGTCCAGTTTTAGCTAAGCTCCGCCCACTTTGTACACGCATTTTGCATACTGGATTCTCAGAAGCCCAAATTCAAGGTAATAATACAGGTAACTTGTGAAAATGTTCACTTCAAAAGGTTTCAAAATATTCACCAGAATGTTTAATAAATTGCTAACTCAACCAAAGACATACTGTTCAAACGCTTACGATCGGACACTTTCCACTGGCGTAACGGACCGAGCCTAGGTTATTTGATTGTGACGTCAGCTAACAAGTGGCGTATTTTGATTATGATGTCAGATACTTGAGTGCCAGATCAGATCCGTCCATTAGCAAGTGTATTGTCTGAATGAAGCTGATGCTATATGACGTCACTAATTCACTATGGCATGGAGGGTATGTTGACGTAGTCAGCAGATAAATAAATGACACACCAAGCTATTTAGTTAGGCCATGTGAGGGAATAACTATGCACATTTGTTTTCAGCCAGCACATTTGGTATGTTGATGGAATTAGGCCTACTAATAAATATTAGTTATGGGTACACTTGAATTATTACAAAATCTTAAAATACTGACCATTTTCATTTTTAAAATACTGCGGGAAAATGCGTACATCGCTAAATTGTCTATTCCTTGAGCCAGGCAAATTAGCCATGCACCAAATTTGACATAAACATGGTAGGCCTATTTATCTAGGCTACACTAATACACGTGGGATGTTAAACACGATATAACTTAAACTCACCACATCGTATACTATCCAGTCGGGCACAATATGCCGCACAAACTATGCACGAGTGCAGGATAATAGTTTTTTTATTTAGGCTGTAATAATAGTTAAATGTCGATACATTTCTCCAGTCTATGAAGGCTGACATGGTTCACTTTACAAACTCTCAGAGAAAAACGTTATGCTGTCTGCAACCGTAATTCAGTATATACTATTAACCTTTCATGACGAGGCCGGCCAAAATCGGCCTCTGCAGTGCTCTCAATGAATGCCAACGTGCAGACCAAGATGAGGTTATTTTTTAAAGATTTCCCACTGCAATCACTGGCTCCGTAACAGAGCCAACCATTCCAGTGGTCAATTTTTTTAAATAGTCTTACCTTGTCCTGCAAATACATATTCAATAAGTAGATATTCCACGCACAATAAATATATCATGTATCTTTATAGTGTCTGTATTTTGACGTGTGTCCATCTCTATCGATGATAATGTTAAATTCATATATTTTCCTGATCAAGCCCGGGGCATCTGTGTAATAGCATGTAATGTGCTTATGTATCCGTGTTTCGTAGATGAGTTTATTATTAGTTTTTTGTTTAACCCTTTCATTACGAAGCCGGCCAAAACCGGCCAATGCAGTGGTCTAGAGGAACAGTAATTTGCAGGTCAAAACAAGACGATTTTTGAAATTGTACCACTGGAATGACTGGCTCGATGACCGAGCCAGTCATTCCAGCGGTAAATTTGGAAAAATAGTATTCTCTTGTCCTAAAATGGACTTTCAATAAGCAAATATTCTAAAAAAATTTAACAAATTTAGACGTTAAAGGGTTAAGAAGTATTATCTGCTTATCTGTATTTGTTTTTTTACAATGTCTTTGCTTCCACAGTCGCAAGATATCTCTTATTGCTCTATAGTTTTTTCGAAAGTCAAAAAAGATATCTATCTCAATGCAGAAAAGCAGTGTACGCATTAATCAGAAAGACTTGTGAAAATGGTATACCCTTTGATCTACAATTTAAACTTGTTAAGATGATTGTCACCCCCGTACTGTCATATGCACTTGAGTACGGGTCTTTGAGAACGCAAAATTATTAGAAAACTGCCAAATAAAATCCTAAAAACTATGTTGGAAATGAAAAGGAGTAAACATAATGTAGAAGTGTATGGTGATACTGGCATATACCCTCAGGTGTAAGCCCAATATGATTAGATTCTGAATTAACTTTATGAATGCAGGTACAGCAAATTATCATCACTGTTCTACTTCATTGCTTTAGCATAACTATAAGATACAATTGATAGAATATATAGAAAATATATTAATGTCACCAGGAAAATTTAGATGCGGAAAATATCAACAAAACGAGGTAATGAAACAGATATTGAACATTTTAAAGATTCGATTCGAAAATTCCTGAAGAAATGAAAAACAGACATCGAGTAGGTTAACTATTTATGCAAAAATTAAGAACAGTATTAAATTTGAACCCTATTTAACATCACTGTCGTATAATGAAGTTATTACATTGTCACTTTAGAAGATTACGAATCACCGACTTCGAAAGTCAAGGATGCATAGGAATAGTAGAGATGAGAGGTTGTGTGATAGATGTAATGATGTTGAAGATGAGAATCACATCCTAATTTATTGCTAAAAATTTAACACAGAACGGCAAAATCCATTCCAAATTATTATGTAGTAAACAGCAATGATGAAAGGATAAAAGGGCTATTATCAAAATGCATTAAACCTGTTTTGATCAAATTATGTAAATATTTAATTAACATACACCTGTGTGCATTTATATTGAATGATAAAGCCCACAGATCCATCAAGGTGTAAGAGCTTGGTGTTGTCAGTAACACTCTCTATTGGAACTAGACTGACTGTATCCTAAGGCAGCAGCAGTTTACTCCACCGCCACTATATTATGTAATTAGATTTACCTCCATACGCTATTGTATGTATGTGTGATTATTATATTCTGCTGCTGCTGTAGTAGTAGTAGTAGTAGTAGTAGTAGTAGTAGTAGTAGTAGAAACATCCTACAGGTTCAACCAGTCAGTCTTCGCTTTGACAAGTCTTGTCCTCAGCTAAAATCTTGATCTCAGTGTACCGAGTCCTGCTTTCTTGAGGTCACCTCGCAGCAGGTTCAAAATATTTATGCAATGACGTCCTCTCCTGGCTTTAAATTTGCTGGCTCCCAGTAGGGAGAATTCCAAGGCTCTCTATGCTGGTGTGTCTTCTGGCATCCTTAGCACATGGCTAAACATGGACCATCTCTGCTGTGTTTTACACATTTTGTGCATCGGCGGTAACTGCGCTGTCTGGCTAACGGTGCCCAGTGATGGTGGGTCGGTGTTTGCGGTGCCAGGCATCAAGTTAGTCTGTGGAGCTGCACAGCTGTTGTAGGCCTATATCCTGGAAGAAATAAAGAGAAGGTTGAATGTTTTGAAACTAATTTGCAAAACAGCGCCCAGTAAAAATTATTTCAAAATATGGAACAAAATGTTTATTAAATTGCAAAACCATCAACGACATATAATTCGTACACTTGAGGAACTTTTCACTGTTCATGACGGAGCTAGATACGTCACTATACATACCTATTGTGACGTCAGCCTACATGTGACGTAATTAATTATGACACCATATATTTGAGTGGCAGATCGGATCCCGCTATTGATGCGGGCTGGAGCTTGCACGTTATGTCGCAATGTTGTTTCTTGCAGTAGACACGAGACTACCACTGATGGACAGAGTGTGTTTTCCTTAACGTGGAATAGGGATTAGTTATGATGGACATAATTTTCACACTTCCTACGAACTCTGCCTTTTCAGCTTCCATGAGCACACATTTCCTAGCGCATCGCCTACATTAGAAAATAATCTATGTCCATTGCTATAGCAGAAGATAATCATCAATTAGTAAAATATTACACCGATATATGATTTTACTACGAAAATAAATTAACCCTTTAAACCGAAAGCACCAGATACTACGAATCCCTTAAATAATGCTATGCGGCTTGATATCTTTTCTGATAACGCAGGTTACTGGGCCAATAGGGTCCTGGCCCATAACGAAGCCGGCCATATTAAGGGGTTGGTGTAACAAAAATGTACATAACCTTTGATATAATCATAGTTAAGATCAAATGACCACTCAAAATCTTCCTCTTATGATCCTCTGCTATTTTCCATAGGATATAGGCAAATCAATCAAGTAATCAGGTTAGCAGAGATCACAAGGTCATCAATTGTGTCCGCTGCTTAAGATGGGGCAACTGCGCATTGCCATGGTTACAAAGTGCTAATAAAGGAATGTGTTGATGTTAGCATCTTGAAAGGTGAGTATTAGAGTCCATCGGACAGATCTAAACGCCCAGTGCTCATTTATTTCATAATATCTTGTTGCTATGACAAGTTAAAGAATGCCCATTTTTTAATTAACGGGAAAATGCAATGATGGGGTACGGAAAAATTAAATGAACATAATTTCGGATCGACATAGGTAGAGTACTGACTGACCGCTTAAAATATTCCTCCATGTGGCCTACATATTTTCATACATGCCATATGTAAATCAGTCGAGTAATGGACCTTTCCGGTTTTAGCTATGCCCCGCTCATTTCTAGCTAAGCTCCACCCACACGCTTGTTGGGATCGATCGATCGGAGAACACCCTGACTATCAATTTCCAAAAAACTACGTAGGAAAGCTGTTGAATATTTTGAAACTAATTTGACTGGGTGCTGTTGCTGCCTAAGGCAGCAACAGCGCCCAGTCAAATTAGTTTCAAATTATTCAACAGCATGTTTATTAAATAGCAAAGAATTACACAGGCATACAATTTATACAACGCGTCGGACTCTTTAAGATTTGAGGACAGTCTATATGGAGCCCTTTGTGACGTAATGATTGGGACGTCATCAACCACACGCTGAGCTCATTATGACGAGTAGTAGTGTCGGGGTCAAAATGATACCACCTCCCTCAACTGGATTTCCATTTAGACAAACGAGCCCCACGTCCCTCAACTGGATTTCCATTTGGACAAATGAGCCCCACCACCCTCTCAATCCCTGGGGCATAGGTTGCGGGGGCCACCACAGATCGCCGAACAGCTGCCAGGGAGGTACGATCATCCCAACACTACTACTACCAGGGGTTGAATGCCTATTTAGAGACAGGCATCCACATGGATATACACCATCCAAAGGTACTGATCGCCGGCACCACACATAATAGGCCTGTACGTCCAGACAGGGGATATACACCACCCACGGGTACTGATCGCCAGCACCACACATAATAGGTCTGAACGCCCAGACAGGGGATATACACCACCCACAGGTACTGATCGCCACACATAATAGCGTCAGAACGCCCATTTAGAGACAGGCATCCACAGGGATATACACCACCCACAGGTACTGATCGCCAGCACCACACATAATAGGTCTGAACGCTGATCGCCACACATAATAGGGTCTGAACGCCCATTTAGAGACAGGCATCCACAGGGATATACACCACCCACAGGTACTTATCGCCAGCACCACACATAATAGGTCTTAACGCCAATAAAGCCGACCTGCTCCAGATGATCGCCCAGGTCCGTGTCGAGGAGTGGCAGAAGCCACTCTCCCGAACAATGAATACGGGAAGGTTTCGAGCGGTGACCGAGGATCCTTGGAAACCCCACAAGAAAGCACAGTGGATATGTGAGTTTAGTCAGTTGGACGAGGAGGTGACTGCTAGCTTGCGAGCTAAGGATGTAGCAAGGCGGATGGAGGCTCATTCACTGGAGACCTTAACTCTCCAACGCAGGGGCCCCAGCACCCTATGCAGGCATCCACAGGGATATACACCTTGAGTACTGCTGCACATCGTCGCGCTATTGCAAAGCAATTTGGTCGTAGAGTCGACTCTAAGGCCAAGAAAGCCGACCTGCTCCAGATGATCGGACAGGTCCGTGCCGAGGAGTGGCAGAAGCGATGAATACTGGAAGTTTTCCAGTGCTTACCAAAGAGGCTCCTTGGAACCCGCACAAGAAAGCACAGCGGATCCGTGAGTTTAGTCAGTTGGACGAGGAGGTGACTGCTAGCTTGCGAGCCAACACTGTAGCGAGGCGGATGGTGGACCATCCACTGGAGCGCCTACCTCCCCTACGCAGGATCGCTAAGCGACTGATGAGAGGCCAAGGTCTGAACCCTTAGCCCAGAGCATAAAGCGAGAAGGCGAACACATTCTCGACCAGCATCTCGGCGAAAGGGAGACAGAGGATAGAGGACACCGGTCAGTATGCTGGACATTCTTCAGAGGTCTAGAAGGAGACCTCACAGGCCGGATCATGCAAAAGATCCAGCAGACTGTCCAGTACGCCTTCTACCTCCACTACACCCATACCTATCGCATCCGTCACATCGAAGACGGTAGGGTGATGCTCTTCCACAAGAATGCTCCAGGGAGCCCATGGCTGAACACGATAGGAGCAGCTCAGGACTGGGTGGCAGAAAGAGAGCAAGCCCGTCTCGATACAGACAATATCGATTGGCCCAACACAAAGTGGGCTTTCGTTTGATCAATCAATGTTGAGGTCAGGGCTGTCATCAACCGCCAACCTCTGCTTGGGACAGGACCCCTCCCAGACTGGCTACGACAGAAGAAGAGTATGACTGCCCTCGACACCTACTGGGACAACATGTGTCTCTGGAGATGTCAAGCAGTCCACCGAGGAGCGAGAGCTGATAGAAGTACAGCTCCTGCACGAGAGCTTGCCACACAGTTCTACGGCAAGACAGTACCTGATGTCCGCAAGACCTCGCTGGATCAGCTGGACAAGGTGAGTTCTTCGCCAAGATCGGGATTCGTGTGTATGAACTAACTGAAGAGGGCACCTGGCACATGATCAGGCAGGCGGCTCAGTACCATGACACCATGGCCATCGGAGTGTGGGACCACCATGCTTTCTCTAAGAGCACCTCCAAGCTGACACATACACTAGTCTGCAGTCACTGTCAGCAGAGGTTTACAAAGGCATGCCATCTTCAACGCCACGCTGATCACTGTACAGGCGACAAAACAAAAATCGTGTGTCCTGGCGAGAAGGTTGAGGCGCCACAGTCTGCGTATGAGAAAGCCTTCTATCCACCCCAACCATCCAGTTCAGCGGCTACTTGTTGGATCGAGTATTAGTCGAGAAACAGAGGCGTACATATACACCATGTAGAGTGTGGGCACGGTGGCGAGCGTTGGATCGAGGGTGCTCCCGTAGATGGTTATGATCGGACCACTAACACCGTTTACCAGTTCCATGGCTGTCACTGGCACAGGTGTCCACAACACCAGCCAGGTGAGGATGCCGACCAAAGATACTGCAAGACAGTCCTGAGAGAGGAGAAGCTGAGAGCCTCTGGATGCACACTTGTGTACAGTGGGAGTGCTGTATAAAACGCTGACCAAGCGAGTTCGGACTGTCCCATACCCACACTTCATAGTTTACGACTTCGAAGCACTCCTAGATGGTATCAAGACTCATCCTATGGAGACTCTCACGATCGAGTGTACCCACATACCTATCTCTGTGTCAGTTGGCTGCTCCTTAGAGGGAGCCATGAGTGAGCCCACTCACGTCTGCAATCCTGACCCCAAAGAACTGATCAGAGAGTTCATGGCCTGGAGATCACTGCTGTATACCGCACCATAGACTATGAGGCCAAGCAGCCATTCGAGTGGTTCGTGGAGAATGTTACGGAGGCCCGCCGCTCAGAAGATGTAGATAAGAGCAAAGTACTCTTGGCAGATCTCTTCAAACTCCTCGGCAGCAGTGCCTATGGGAAGCTCATCGAGGCCCTAGAACGTCCTAGCAACACCAGCTTCACGAAGGATACACGCGTGGTAGACAATGCCCTGCGTAGTGCATGGTTTGAAGATCTCGAGGAGATCGGTGAGTCATATGAGCCCCAGAGTCACAAACCGAGAATCACAATTCGAAGGCCCTTCCAGGTGGGGATAGCCGTTTATGAGCTCACGAGGCTGCGAATGTTGGAGTTCTACTATGACTTCCTCGATCGCTATGTAGCTCATGACAGCTTTGAGTACCTGCAGATGGACACTGACTCCGCGTATATCGCTACTACACCCTGAGATGCGAGCAGAGTACCAAGCTCATAAGCGTGACTGGCTAGCTTGTAACAAATGGTCTGAACGGACTCCGGGACTGTTCAAGCTCGAGTTCGAAGGCTCTCGTGGCATCGCTCTCTGCTCCAAATGCTACTACGTGGAGAGCGCAGCTGCAAGTAAGTGCTCAGCTAAGGGAATGTCAAAGTGGCAGAATGAGGTCTCTTGGCAGAGGTTCTACAGTGCCTTACATGGCGGGATGGACAGAACTAAAAACCGAGGCCTACACATGCGCAACCAGGGTATGGTGACGTATGCACAGAAAAAACTCAGACTCTCAGCTTACTAAGCACCATGTGCTGCCAGATGGGGTCCATACCGAGCCCATCGAGTATCATGTTGGCACCCTAGGGTGTCGTAACTGTGTGTCTTCAGGGACTAGCTGAAGCTCTTCTATGACAAATTGTCGCCCAGGCACTCCGTGCTGGCATGCCAGGTAGTACAGTGTAGGCCACCCCTCAGCCTCCATGTACCTGTCAGGCCTGTGAAATTCTATTGACCAGTTAGGATCTGTTGCATGCCGTCGACCACCTTCCAGCTCACCAGGCTCATACAGGTACCGAACCAGAGCATCAGGTGGTAGGCACTCCTCTCCCTTGTTCGCTCCTCTAGAGCTGTGACCAGCAGAGTGTCTAATAGCCTCTACCGGCTTCTTCCCGATTAGCCTAGTAACATTGGCATTGAATCTCTCCACCACAACAGGCAGCCTTCTCACCCATACTCTAGAACGTTCACTCGGCGCAGCCATTTCCTGGGTGTATTGGTGTGGGAACAGTCTCTCTGCCAGTGTCCAATTCCACCGCTCAACGATAGCCTGGGCACAGTGATGACCTACCTCACCTCGCCTAACTGCCACACAGTGTTTCCACATGAGGGCTGCAGTCTCCTCTCTAAACTCCTTACCCTCATCCACCTGCAACAATTCCGGCCACTGGAGGGGATTTTCCGAAGCCCCGTAGACACCCTGGAATGCCTGGGCCACCTGACCAGCTGACTTGTCTGTGAGCGGTACTGCCGCCTTGTACCTGCTGGCGACATCGACAATGGTGAGGGCATACTTGTAGGTCTTATGATCAACCGAGTCATGTGGAAGGAATAGAACATCTGCCTGGTGAACTCTGTTCGGGACAGGTTCCTTGAAATGGGCATGCCTGATGTGCCATGGACGAGGTCTGTATATCTGCCACATCGCCTGGCAGCTGAGCCACTGGCTAACTGTCTTCAATGTGAAGTTGTGGCCCTTGCGACGTGCAGCCTCGTGTAGTTGAGGGGGCTCACGGTAATATCCACCAGGCTGATAGTAGAGTTCCTCAAGAAAGACGGCTGATAAACTCCCGGATTTCATCACTGACGTCCTGTCACGCACGGCCTGGGTGAATTCTAAACAGACGAACAGACAGCCGTCATTCATTCGACCATCACTGGAGACCTCCTCAAACACCTCCGTACACTGGCATCTAATCTCTGCTGGATCCTCACTGAACAGTAGTTTATCGACCAACCCTTGGAAGTTAAGGGACTTGACCAGGTCGTACAGAGACGCCATTCTTATATAGTATGGCTTACATGTTCGGCGGCCCAGATGGCCGCGAGTGCTTTGGCAACATACAGTAGCCAAGGGCCTGCGACGCCGAAGAATGTACCTACTCCTGAGGCGATGGCTGGTATGGCTTCAGAAATCTTCTCCACCCCATGGAGAGCATTGTTGGCGATCTTGCGGACCATCTCGCCAGCCTTCATTGTGAACAGAGCGATCAGAGCCCCAACTGCTGCCAGTGGACTGATAGAATCTTTTACGTAAGTGCAATAGATTCCTTTCACTCTGTGTACTAGCTTGCGGGATTCAGGCTCTAAATCATCATACTCACCCACGGTCTCCGCTACATTGTAGTCATCTGCATCATAATCCTCCTCCTCATCAGAGTCCTCATAGTCCTCCTCTCATCAGAGTCATCATAGTCCTCGTCATCTATATCCTCGACTGGATCAGCCTCTGGTTCATACATCGCTCTGGGGATCCGTCGCTGGGGCAGTTATATAATAGCTTTAAACTGTAGTCTATAGCATGGCCTCTGCAATCCTGAATGCGGGCGTGTTTGCCTTAGTGAACTGGGGACTCAGCTTCGCCGACAAGAAGGCGGCGGAGGTCGAGCGTGAGCGTCATAACCAGGCGATGGAGAAGCTGTTTAAGGAGAAGTTTGAGTCCAGCAAAGCACTCTAGCATATGCGCCAGAGGGAGGCACGCCGACGACAACTCCGAGCTCAGGCCAACAAGAGCCTCAAAGAGGCAGATGAGAGTCTCGATGAGTACTATGAGGCTGTAACGATATCTGAGCAAACGCTCGACTATGAAGCATCGACAGATCAGAAGACAGCAGAGCTTATAGTAGTGGTGGCAGCTGCAGCGGTGACGACAGGAGTCATGCTCTACGCACGCTCAAGTTGAATATGTGATGTATTCGACACGCATACCTTAGCATAGCCAAAGTAAAGTACCACAACACCCAATGAGCGAGTCCCAGCTATGAGGTTTCCGATGTTGAAGCTGAGCCAGTTGCCCAAGAACATTGGTCCCACCATCCACAAGCTTGAAGTCGTCTAGCTTATCCACCTACTGGATGGCTCCTCCCTTCTGAACCAGGACCGCAACATTGACACAGTCCGATGCACCATGATGCAATGCCAGCTTTACCCGTTGGTTAGCTGTGACTTGGACCTGCTGGTGTTCTCGCTCCACATGCACGATCCGCTGTTTGGAACCCATTTGCTTCAGCTCCTGGTCATTCTCGTCATGCCAGACATGAAGTCTTGGAGCATTCATCGTCGCATCTGCGAGCTGCTCAATGTACACCCGGAGGAACAGCCTATCCGGCATGGCAGCCGGATTCACGTGTGTGTTCTCGAGGAGGGTTAAGAGTGGAACTGCCACGGGCTTCTTGACACCTGCCCATAGTTCAAATTCCGTGAATCCCTCATTGTATCCCACAGCGCAGTACCCCTTTCCCTTTGCATAGAAGGTTGGGCCACGAGCCAGTGGACCTAGAACTTGGTACTCATCGTTCACATAGGTGGTGTCCACGGTGCTGTTGCTCTGCACGATCTCCCACCTGTTCAGAACCTGCGGGAGCTCTACCGTCTGTTCTATTGTGCTCTGAAGCTTGAACTCGAGTGTCATGCTCTTGATCTCGTGGATCTGTGCCGAGATTGTAAAGTCAATGTACTTCCCAGCAGCGGACAATGGGTTCTCATCGTGTATACTGGGTTGAATGACCGTCAGGCAGTCCTTCCGAGGATCAGTGCGGTGCGATGTCATGGGTTCAATGGTCCCATCTGGATGTTGCACATACTGCAGCATGTTTATGGTCTGGGTATATAGAGGGGTTAAACAGCTGCCACGTTTGGTAAAGATCTCTAGCAGATTGTCTATAGGCAGCAAGACAAGTCGGCACAATACTCAGCATGACAGCCACGGCGTGCACTGTCCCACTGTGACAGGGTCCGAGGACTGCTTCGTGACATCAACATTATCCACGAGCGAGCCAAGGTCACACCTCTGTCTGATGCGGAGATACTGGCCACCATAGAGGAAGGAGCGCCAGCTCGTAGTACAAAGGAACTCCTGACTCGGAAACTCTACCAGAAGTTTGACAGCACCCAGGGCAGGACACTCGACCTACCTCCTGTGGCCGAAACCAACAGTCCTGTTATTCTAGCTCTCCAAAGGGCGAGGGTCGACTCCAAAGATCTACTAACGGTCGGGAAGTGCGCTGCCTATTTACCCTCCATAGCCAGGAAGAGCGAGATATGCTGGATAGCCTCCAGTCTGGAGCAAGTAACTACTTCAGGGAGGAGGTCAGTGCCGCTGTAGCGAAGAGCCATGACACCAGTCATGCAGAAGGTACTCAGGAGGGGTTCACTGTTGGCCGCAAGGAGGCTGGTGAGCACATCTTCAACGAAAGAGGTTGCAGCAGATTGGCCAGTAATCTGCCAGCATTTCTGAAATTCCCAGATAACTACCAGGACTACCTCATCAAATCCGCTCGCAAATCAGAGCTCATCGCGCATGAACAAAGTGGATCTTCCATGAGAAGTTCCATAAGAAGAGAGTCCTAGACACGGACCAGTGGGTAGAGTTTCGGCGACAGTACGGACTTGTCGAAACTGCCAAAGTAGCAGCGGAGACCGCTGACGAAGGTCCTCAAGCAGCGGAGACCGCGGAAGAAGGAGCAGAGACCATGGACGAAGTAGAGGAGACCGTGCAGCCTTCTGATAAATGAAAAAAAGGTTGCAGCAGAGACCGCCGCAGTCTCTGCTCAGTCTGTCATCGATGACGTGTAGAACAGGCTAGTTTCCTGGCTGGATTCAGCATGTCTGCGCCTTTTCCAGAGATGGCTTGAAGTGTGACAGCTGACCTGTCTCCTTGTTGCTGAAGATGAAGTGGTACAGCTCAGCTGCCAGCAGCTTCTTCATCAGTGATTGCAGGTTCTGCATCTTGGTGATTGGGCCATTGTACCATTGATGATTACTGTCAACTGCCTCAGTGGCGGAGTCAGACACCAAAAGGATGTATTGAGAGTGTAGATGTTCGGCCAGGAGAGGTCGCAGCAAGATGTTTTTCTCGTGTCCTGACGGGGCAATGATCAGCACCACTTGGCCAGCATCGGCCAGCCTACTGTCGAATGGTACAGACATGCGTGCGGAGGATGGTTAGCACTTGGTCGGCGGTAGCCTCGTCTATATCTGGGAGACTAAACGGCAGTACTTCCTGCACCAGCTATTTCGCCTGCAGAGCAGGGAATCCTGCACCTCCAGTGGATACGAAGGATGTGATGGAGGCGTCAAGCATGAAATTCCAGCAGCAGCTGAGAAGATAGCATAGAGGGCCTGTGTCAGCACCCACAGTGTCTAGTACATCCAGTATCTGTATGATATATGCACGGGAAGCCATGACTATCCTGTGGTCTTAAATGGCAAATTCAAGAGCCCTGACCCGTCACCTCTGGTAGCCGGAGGATCATCCTGCACCTCCGGCGGATATGATGGATGCGATGGAGGCGTCAAGTATGAAATCCCAGCAGCAGCTGAGACGATAGCGCAGAGGGCCTGTGTCAGCACCCACAGTGTCTAGTATATCCAGTATCTGTATGATAATGCAAAGCCATGACTATCCTGTGGGCCTACGCGGCAAATTCAAGAACCCTGACCCCATCACCTCTGGTAGCCGGAGGCTGTTGATAGCACCTGCACCTGTTTGGCCGTCGACAGTGATACTGTTCAGGCTGAGGGTTCCTATCTTGAGATTCCCTCCATCCTGGATGAATGTGCTCCATGGTCTGAGGAGATCCTTAACCAGGTCCTGTGCAGAGGACTCAGCCATAAGCTTGATGGCTCCAGCCTCATCGACTCCGAGCATACCTCACATCGTCGCCCTCTCCTTCATGCCCATGCCCTTGTATACAGTCTTGGCCTTGTTAATGGCCGATTGTCCTACCATATCAGTGTTCCCGATGAGATCTCGGGCTGGGATGGGACCTCGAATCTCACGCGGGTCTCCCTTCTCATCGAAGTCTAGGAAGGAGATAAAGGCAACAGTGTCCTCTGAACTGAGGCGCACCTCGCCCAAGTGAGCAAGATCGCATAGCTCTTTGCTTTCTAGGTCTGTGAGTGACAGGGTCATAGTGCTATATACAGATGGCTTAAAGCTACTAGTCATAACCCCAGTGAAATAGTTGAGCATAGGAGGACCATGCAGTCGGCCAAGTGAATAGGTAGCAGTGCTCAGGGTACTGGCCCTCTCAGCAGGGACATGCCTTGTGGGCGGTCCACCATTCCCAGGCATTTGCAATCCTCAGTCCGTGTGCTCGACTATGGGCTACACACTGCCCGCCGGCATGCCATGCCTCATATGGTGCAGGGGTTTCGTGATCCATCTCTCAATATTCAGAGGGGTTAAACGTAGGCGACGATGATCTCAGCCATTGCACTCGTTGCTAGCCCTAGAACCACGGCCTCCATTAGTGTAACACATTCACCCGTGATCTTGGTGGCAACAGTGTAGGAGGCCCCACTGAGGGCGATCTTTTGGATGGGGTGAGTTATTCCGAGACAGTGCCCGGCCACCCCACTCACCACTGTAGTGAGGACAGCCGCAGTGGTGGCAGGAATAACCTCACTTTCCCCGGTCATCTTCACCACAGCCACATTCGCCACCACGTTACTGGCGACATGGACTGCCGGAGCTTTTGCTTTAGTCAGTAACTTCTGTGTCTTGGTTCGCAGCAGGTTCTCCACCTTCTGAGGACTCGCCTGGCTCTCGGGTAGTTGCTTCACGATCTGTACCATTGACGTCATTGTTTAAGCACTGAGTATACAATGCGGTTAAACATCTCAGTCTGCGTCTGCCAGGTGGCCGGGTTGGTACTCATGAATATTCATCTCTCTATTGAGACATCTTACACATGTCCGGGCTCATGCTATGCGAGAAGTACTATGATGTCTTCTGGAGGGAGTTGAAGGACTACAAGTAGAAGACACCAGATGAGCTCGCTCAGGTCTCTGGTTCTGAGCTGCCAGAGGAGCTGATAGCTGTGAAGCTCTATCTAGGATTTGGCAAAGGAGAGATCTGCTTCCTCGAATACGTTATCATGGGCGGGAGTATCGTCGAGCAGCTCCTACGAGCTAAAGGTTTCTACAAGGATCGGGAGTATCTGTCAGATGTGTTCCAGCCATTGCAGACCGCCATGGCATCACCGGACTCAGAGCTGAACAAGGCTCTGCGATACTACAAGCTGGAAAAAGGATGCGCTGCCGAACCCTCCAGCCGTTGGATGTGCATGTTGGCAGCGGGTATAGGGGCTGCAGGGCATGCCAAGCTGGTTCAGTGTCTCACCGTGGTCCCCACTGCTACAGTAGAGAGTCAGGATAGTCTTATAGCTGATTTGCTAGCGGTGGAGTAGGCTGATCCCGAGCGCCACGATAGCTAGGCCTGACACCACACATAGAGCTACCATGGGAAGTGGTGTCATGTTAACTAGCTGCAGTGTCGGGGCGCCTGGAGCTGCTGTGTCGACTGCCTGCAGTGTCAGGGTCAGAACGACTGTATGGCTCGTACTACGCGTAGGTGCGTTGATGGCAGTGTTGAAGCCGAAGTGGACACCGGGGGAACTCCCCTCGACTATCATGTTGTTATAGCCCCTGACTTGGAGATCCTCGATGTTCACGATCATGTTGCTCGGAATCAACCGTAGGTGTGGCGAAATAGCAAAGTCAAGTTTGCACTTGTTGTCTTCTGCAGCCTGGAACTTAGCAATAATACTACTGGGGTCTGCCACGGTGATCATAACCTCAACGAGACTGATGAACATGGCCTGGACCTCTGCTCCGCTGACACCATCTATGGAATGCCGCAGCGGGGTCTGTGCCATAAGGAGGCAGTAGCACAGTGCTTCCAGGGACTGGTTGATCCGAACGATCCCTGCTGGTATGTGGCCTGATGTGGTGTGTGGGACAAAGTACTTCCACACATCTGGATGGTCCTGCCGCAAGCCAGTGATGTGCATATTTTGCACCAGCGCTCCAGGGTCGGAGTCTGGATCGAACGAGAATGACACTGTCTTCCAATGGCCTACTCGTCTGGGGGTTCAATAGGGGAATCCTGAGTAGTCACGTCTCGGGTCACCGTACATAACCCCTAGACTGATGTTGTCACCACCATGCCACCGATAGTTTGGGTGAGCACTGAACTCTCTCTCTCTCTCTCTCTCTCTGTAGTCTGCTGGCCGCTGAGACGCTATGACTGTTGAGCTGTGGGTCGAAGGCGTTTGTATCAGAGAGGCTTGCAGCTCATGGAGGATTCGTCGCACCGTGAAGTACACGTGGAATCTGAGACAGCTGGCGATGAGCCCAGCTTCAGGAGTACTAGGATATGAGTGAAGCAGAGTTGAACTTACTCCACATCCTGCCATGGCACACCACACGGCAAAGTTCAGCTGCTGATTCCAGTATGAGGGGCTTGGAGCAGCCATCCAAGTATGAGCTTGCTTCGCATCCTTGATGGTGATGGGGTGGTTGGTCAGTGGTCGTGGGTTGACGGAGAAGCTGGTTCAAGACCGTCCATTCACTGTGATGGAGAACGGTGTTAGCTCTGGTATATCATCCAGTAGACCTCTCAGGCCAGTCAATGGTGTACCCAGGAGGAGCGGTTGGCTCTGGATGACTGTCGTGAGGTTCAGTCGGAAGGCCATCTATACTGGTGTTCTTAAAGCTACAGCAGCACACTATTTGTAGTCGTCTCGACTCCAGAGACCAGCGATGCGACCTCGCCGTAACATCTCGTTTTTTAACTCCTCCATATCGACCCGTCCGCTGGAGCCTTTGAGGTATTGCTGTCGCACTTTAGGTTTCTCCATGTGGTACAGGGCGTGGACCTTCAATATATGGCGGTACTCATCATTGGTGACCTTACCATCCTCGAGAGCTTTGCTGACAGACTCGTCGATAGTCCGTGGCATACTCTGTGCCAGTGCCACGTACTTAGCATGCTTCTCCAGCCTCCTTGTGATCTGCCACTGCTCCACCCCCAAGCCCGTGGCCATGACAGTGGTGGCTAGTGCCACACCACCCAGCGGGAAGGCGACGATGATCCCCACCCCTGTAGCGAGAGTGGCCACAGCTGCCACCCCAGCACTGGCTCAAATCACACCCGCAGCAGTGGTTGTACGCGCGAGGACGTTGTAGGCTGTCTTATATCGCATGCGCTTTCTGCTGTGCTTTTCTGCCTCATGGACGAGATGCTGTCTGATGGTATCTATCTGCTGGAGTCGCCAGCTGTGTACTGTACGCCCCTCATCAGCAGTCACGGAGGGGTATATTTCTGGTTGCTTCCGCAACTCTGATTTTCCCATAGTATACCTGGAGATTAAACCTGCATCACCTGCAGAATCTGCTCATGAGTCATAGAAGGGTTCATTTTGGAGAGCCTGGCGAACCATGCCAGCTTGCTAGTTTTGAGACACACGTCTCTTAGACAGAGGTCATCCAGCACTATGTCGGGTGCCAGTAGCTTTCTGAGACGTGACATCTGGAACTTTACCTTATCACAAAGATAATAGGTCAGCCGCTGGATGGCTTTCTTGGTCTTACACTTCTGCGCCATCTCCTCTTTCCACTGTATGACATCTGGCTCATCCTCGTTTGAGAAGACACCTGGCTCATCCTCGTATGTGAAGACATCTAGCTCATCATCGTCTGTCAAGACTCCTGTGTCCCGCTTACTCTCCTCCAGGAGGGCCTGCCAGTATCGGAAATTTTCACTGTTCCTTCGCCTCCTTGCAAGGCTCGCGTTCTGTTGATACGAGTTCTCCCGCTGTAGTCGCCCTCCTCCTCTCTGTTCGTTTAAGGCCTTTATCTGTGCAGGGGTCATGAAGGGGCGAACCTCTTTCTTCATCATCTCGGCCAAGGTCAGATAATGCTGGTATATTATCATGTTGTCGTCAGGTCAATGAGTAATAAGAGTGTAAACTCTAAATGGGCGTCCAATATCCCATCCATGCTGGCATATATGTTAGCCCCTCCGTCAAACAGGTGATTTACAGGTGTGAACAGGCTAGGACTGAGAGGGTGAGATTACGTTCTCACCACTGGAGAGCAGCAGTCGGACAATCGGCATGGTTATATCTCCTATTTAGACCCCTTCTATAGCGTGCTATGGAACCATATTTGCTCACTCGACTGGTCTTGCTGGCCTGTCAAATGTGTACGCAGTTGATGCTGCCAAGGTAGAAGAGAGCGATGGCAAGTCATTCGCCCTACAGTACGAAGCAAGCTCAAAGGTATTCTCCCTCCACCCCATTGGTGGCGATGGGGTGGAGCTGCTCACAGACCTCAAAGTTGGGATGAAGGAGCGCCTGGGTCGCAACATAGATGGCCACAAGAGCGTGTTTTGGTATGATTTCCCGAAGAGGAAGTACATCCTCGAGCCGTTGATTGAGCTCTCTGATATAGAGGTGGCAGACATCAACACCCTAAATAACGACCTCAGCTTTCATCTGGTCAAACCCTATTCGAGCGGTGCCCCGCCGATGGCCCATGATGGCCGGCTATTGACCATGGCAAAGAACCTGCAGTTCATATTTGAGAAGAATGAAGTGTGGTATGGCGCTGGACCTGGGGGTGAATGGCAAACATGGTTGCCCCTATATAGACCTCCCACAGTCATTTCTTTGAGATTTGAGGACGGTCTATATGGAGCCCTTTGTGACGTAATGATTGCGACGTCATCATACACACGCTGAGCTGGTTATGACGTCATACGAGGTCAGATGATGGATGGATATTCTAGAAAGGTGAATCATGTCACCAGAGGTCAACAAATTTTATCTGCTGCTTAAAATTTGGTAACTGTGCATTGTTCTGACTGACAAAGTGATAATAAATAGATATCTTGATGTTAACATCACGAACAGTGAATGATAGGCACGATTTGACGCATCCAAAGGACCGATTTTCACCTCTTTCTTGAAATGTTGTTACTATTACATCTACCAGGATAACCAGTTTTGAAAATAACAATGTAATTATGGGGTACTAAAATGAAATGAACATGGCATCATATCGTCATAAGCTAGAGTAATTAATAATCACCCCAAATGTTCCTTGTCGTAGCCTCTATAATTTCCTATATGTCATGTGCAAATAAGTTGAGTAATTAGGTCAGCAACGGTCAAATGCTCGCCAATTTTGGCCGCTGCTTAAAATCTGACAGCTGTAGCTGTGCATTTTTTTAGAAAATGCTAGGTCAGCATCGGTCAAAAGGTCACCAATTTGGCCGATGTTTAAAATCATGCAGCTGTGCATTTTGATGGACACAAATGCTAATAACGCAATATGTTGACATTGATATAATGAAAGGGGAATGATAGGCAAATCAAAAGGGCCATTGTTCATTTATTCATGGAATGATGTTACTATGGCAAATACCAGAATGCCAATTTTAATATTAGAAGAATGAATCTATGTTGTAAGGAAGAAAAATAAACATAGCATTGCATTCATAGATAAATGAAACGATAAATGATCACTCAAATCCTTTGTAATTGTAGCCTCTAGATACTAAACAATAAATCTGCTAATTCAAATTGTATTTGATCATATAATCCCTCACTTAGTCACTGTCACTACCAGGTACTGATTCGCCACCTTCACTGCCGCTATTATCAGCAGTTGAACCGTCCTCCTGTTCATGATCAGATCGCTCGAATACAATGGCTCACCCGCACACTACTTGTGTTTTAATCTTTGTTCACCACTTACAGCCAAGCCTCTGTCTTAAGTTGGTATATGGGTGTCGTGTTTGGGTGGTTTGTCTCCCTTTCAAATACCTACCTGACGTGTAACCTTAAATACGTGCTCGCGAAGGTAAGCTCTTGGAGGAGGTAGGGTTGATAGGTCCATATTTTCTTGGGATTTAGCTTTTTCTCTACATCACCAGACATTGGCATTAACAAGAAGAAACGTAAAATGCACCAACATTTGTTATGACATAGTCATTCTGTAATTTGGCAAGTGAAATCATCTATTTGAAGAAAGAGCTCCTCTGAGATGTTGCATACCTAACCAGCGATCTGATACGCCTCTTTGCCGTAATCGACCATCCAATAGCAAAATGTGTCACTGCTAACAAGTATCTGAGGATGTCAGAAATGCTCAGAAATGCCTACATAGTTATGATTAGCAAATTTAATACTTTAATTAGTAACTGGGTTAAAAAAATTAAAATTTTACTCTTTGAATGTCCATTTGCATGCCAAGAGAATGCTATTTTGAAAATTGACCACTTCTTCTTCTTCTTCTTTTCGTTCGCTGATCATACCGCCAGTCCTGTAAGTGACTATCGACATGGTCATAATTGACCACTGAAATGGCTGGCTTAGTTATCGATCCAGTCATACCAGCGGTAAATTTTCAAAAATAGTCTTGTCTTGGCCTGTAAATGGGCTTTCCCCAAGACCACTATACAGAGGACGTTTTTGGCCGGCTTTCCTGATAGGGATAATTTGACTTGCGCCTAAGTCTAAATGTTAGGCAAAAGGTGAGTGTTTGCGCATTCACTGACGCTCTACCAGAATAGGATCTGATGCCAGACAATCTAGAAATGTGGGTGTGTGGTAAAAATCATAGTGTGCCAAACTACTGCCACAAAGCAATGACTCGGCGTCTACGCAAAAAGGCTTGGATGGCCGATTGGAGACTTTGCTACAAGATTTATTGGCAAAACAAGCACTTTATTGGAAGTAAGAAACAAGCAGAATATATGTCGAATAATGCATCAATCTGGCATGTCTAAATAAATATTCAGACGTTCGACTATGAGTTAGTATTGGTAAACTAGGTAGGACGTGTCAGTGTTGATTATCTTACATGGACCGTGTTTGGTTGGTGCTATCGCTCATAAATAAGGTGAATATAAACAATCTCTACAAGCATGGGTCATGACTCAAATGAATGGCTGCCATGCGCTTCATATGCACCCGCTCCTCTTCATCACATACATGCATGGCGATTGTGCATATTTCATAAATGTCACTGCTATGTTCTGAAGAATTTTGACGTCGGTTGACATCATTTAACAATGACATATATTCTGTTATTGAACGGTTGATTACAGTCATGTGTGAATCAAAGAACACCCGAGAGGAGCTCGTTCTTCACTTAGAGGCTTTTATCCGAGAAATACACGGGACGACTCCCATAACAAACGTGGATGAACTTCGTTTCTCCACACTAATGGCAAAGTACGGTGATGTGGAGAATAAGCTTATCCCAAAGAAAAGAAGATGTGGACTTGTCAAGTCTATGTGAATCAAGAGGTTGCCTTTGTAAGTACAGATCTAAAGGGTTGGCTATTAGATATGCATTTGGAAGGCAACAACACCAGACATCCCTGCCCAAAGTTAGAGGAATGGATGGACTGAAAGGGCTGAACACGCATTGGAATCTAAGTTATGTAAAAGTGAACTATTGCCCCATATGCTGGCAGATATTCTAGAAAGTGAACATGACAAAATCTAATGAACAGGAAGGCAGTTCAACAGACGATGACAGCAGCAATGAATGTGACGAAGCGGCATGCGACAGTGACAGTAGCTGATTGAAAGATGATATGTTGAGTGACACATTTATCACTCTAATTTATTTAGATGCAATGTTATTGTCATTAAATCTTTCATTAGCAGATAATTGCACTTTCCTACAATATTTCTTAATGGACATCGTTTCAGTTGCCAGATTAACGCCATTCCGTGACATATATGAACATTGGCCCTTTAAATTTGTCGGATGGTGTGGACCACTCACTTTTCATGATGATAGCGACAAAGTATTCTTCTTTTATTAACACGTTTTCAGTCGCAAAATGCACAGTCCCCAGATTTTAAACAACGGAAAGAATTGGTGAGCATTTGACCTCTACGGGCCTAATTACATAACTGAGTTGCACATGAGATATATGAAGTTGTAGAGTCTACAACAGGGAACATTTTGAGTGGGCATCCATTGCTCTAGCTTACGAGGATGTTTTCTGTTATTTCCAAAAGGGGCATTCTGTCAATTATCATATTAACAACATTTCATGAAATAAATAAATGAACATTGGCCCTTTAGATTTATCTGATGGAGTCTAATACTCGCTTGTGAAGAAATTAGCTTCAAAGTATTCCTTTATTATTACTTTGTCAGTCACAACAATGCGCATTTGACCGATTTAAGTAGCGGCCAAAATTGGTGACAGTCTGAAACGCCTTTTTGCCGTAATCGACCATCAAGTAACAAATTATACCACTGTTAACAAGTATCTTTAAGGATTTCATAAATGCATAAGATTTGTGCTTAAGACATTACAAGTGTTAATGTCATACTGGTATTTGTCTTAGGTAGTTCCATAGTACAGAAACGCTTATATAGTTATGATTATCAACAAATTGACCTTTTGACCACTGTTGACTTAATTACTCGACTGATTTGCCTATATCCTATGGGAACTGTTCAGTTTCAGTTTTTCTTTTATTACACTCAGGCCGTTTTACACAGCATATGACGTCTGATTAATACATTTCTTGGCGGTGGATACTATTGTTTGTACATTATTATTATTATTATTATTATTATTATTATTATTATTATTATTATTATTATTATTATTATTATTATTATTATTATTATTATTAGAGAAGCATGACAGTAACATTTTGAGTGGTCATTTTAAAGTTTAGAGAAGCATTACAGTAACATTTTGAGTGGTCATTTTAAAGTTTAGAGAAGCATGACAGTAACATTTTGAGTGGCCATTTTAAAGTTTAGAGAAGCATGACAGTAACATTTTGAGTGGTCATTTTAAAGTTTAGAGAAGCATGACAGTAACATTTTGAGTGGTCATTTTAAAGTTTAGAGAAGCATGACAGTAACATTTTAAGTGGTCATTTTAAAGTTTAGAGAAGCATGACAGTAACATTTTGAGTGGTCATTTTAAAGTTTAGAGAAGCATGACAGTAACATTTTGAGTGGTCATTTTAAAGTTTAGAGAAGCATGACAGTAACATTTTGAGTGGCCATTTTAAAGTTTAGAGAAGCATGACAGTAACATTTTGAGTGGCCATTTTAAAGTTTAGAGAAGCATGACAGTAACATTTTGAGTGGTCATTTTAAAGTTTAGAGAAGCATGACAGTAACATTTTGAGTGGTCATTTTAAAGTTTAGAGAAGCATGACAGTAACATTTTGAGTGGTCATTTTAAAGTTTAGAGAAGCATGACA
>CM067370.1:29041455-29046455 GCA_034401795.1 Chaetoderma sp. LZ-2023a | reverse complement strand
ACTCATTGACTATCAATTTCCAGAAAACTATGCAGGTAAGCTGTTGAATGTTTTGAAACTAATTCGACTGAGTGCTGTTGCTGCCTATTAAGCGTTAAAGACGGACTATTTCGAATCATTCATGACGTCATGATTATGACGTCGTCATAACCTCGCTTAGTTGATTATGACGTCGTATGATGGAGGGATAAACTGGAAAGGTGAATTCCATGATTATTGCTGGCACCCTCTCGCGGATGCGGGACTGGGTGACATCAGCCGTTCTGGAAAGGCATATCGATGTTCCAGTACGCATGCCGCTGTCATTAACTCTCCGAGATTTCTATACCACATCTAATCTAATACCATTTCTAATACACAAAAGTAGTCTTCTCTTGCTCTGCAAATGAACAGTCAATAAGTAAATGTTTTAATTTTTCGAAGAAATGTAGTCATTAAAGGGTTAACGGCAATTGAATCTGCCCTGCCATTGAAGCAACCTGCATGCAGTATGTATATGATCGCGCTGGAATAAGATTACAAGGCTTGCGCATACAGCTTAATACTTGCAACAACATCATACCTGACTTGAGTAAGATTATGAACAATATCCCTGCTAAAACCCATCACAAACAAGAACCAGATGAGGGCAAGAATGATCAACGAGAAAAATTGCAACTCAGCATAGACTCCCTGGATTGTGTTCAACATCACGATGGACTATGTAGTATTGGTTTTAGGTCTGCGTGTGGATCATACATCTGTAAGTGTTGACAATTCAGTACTTCTGGGGCAAAGGCAAATGAAGCAATCGAATAAAAACTGGCATGTTGGCTTTCGGCGCACAATATCAAAGAGTGTGAACACAATGGCATCGTAATGAAACCACATTAAAGTTGAAGATGTGAATATGTTTGAGCCAGATGTCGTCTAAGCTGCAGGCATGTGTCGATAGTCCAGCTGCCGTTGCCTTGATACAAGAACACTCGGGGCTCACGAACTATCAGCTCACCCTACGATAATGTTCGAAGCAGATGGACGTCAGACGTGAGACCAACGCAAAGTCCAAACTGAACAACATACTAAATATATAACCATCAAACAGACTTGCAGGAAATAATGTACAGTCATCATTTTTGGATGGTAGGGCCTTTGTACATAAATCACGTCTCTACTCAGCTTATATGGCCACATTTTTAGAGACTGCCTATATTATGCAAACATGATTGCTACACATTCTGAAGAATGAGGATATTGTATCACATCCAGTAATCCTATGTGTATATAAATAATATTGAATAATAGTGTGGTGAGTATTGTCAGGCAGTGGTAATTAATGCACGAACGTGAATTGGGGAGCCCATCAAGACATGGCCGAAAATATCAGCATCGTAACAAATATATAATAAATAAGAAACTATGTCTGTATCCTCTGCTACTACAAGTGAGGGGCCAACCTCCATACTAGCTAGACAATGAGAGTATCTACTTCCTTATGAATTCATGCCAACTCATTTTGCCCAATAAGCACAACACCCGTTAGCTACACTGGTATACGGTCCATGCCAGGGGCAAGTGACAACACCTCTGAAGTTGGGAACTTGATTGAAACCTATGAAGTCGTGTGTGAGTAAATATCATATGTCAATCTGTTGTGTTTTATTACAGGTGAGACTGTAAGAGTCGGAATTACTTTCTACTAAGGTAATATAGGAGCATTTTATAGTGTGCAGATCGTGACTCCTGCCTCGCCGATGTCGAGTAGACTCTATCTCCCTCCTTGCATCGGTCCAGCGCAAGTCTTCAGACACTTGGGAGGCCACGTAGCCATGGGACCAGAACAGAGTGTTGCACAATACATATCACTGCACATGACAGCACCGGGAGCACACCCTATCTCGCTACCTCCCATTGCATCAGGAAGATGTTCTCAATATCCCCCTTCAATTTGCAGTGTGGAAACATATACTAGAACCGGACCCACAAATGCACAGTGCTGCTCAAATCACAGGTGGTCTAAATCCCTCACGCAGAGTACAATTCAACACGATAGAGAGGCTTCTCAGTCTTCAGTGGATTATCTGACATTAATACGTTGTTCTTCCGAAGATTCCATGTGCTGTAAATCACAAACGTGTGGTTGGAGCCGCCATGACGGTTTAGCGACGGCAGTAAGCAAGTGCAACTATCAGTGCTTGAAGATGACTCAGACGGTGTGCCCCTAATGAACAGCTAGTTATTAAACCTAGGTTGTTCAGTCTCTAATTATGCACCATACAAAATATGTAGAGCTATCAGTTTTCCAGACGTGTGTCCAGATGTAAATACTACCACTTGGAATATGCAAATAGTCGCCATCTTGATTTTTAGAAGATGTACAAATATAATAGTAGAAATCCATTCTGACTATATGAGGAAATTTACAAAGACATTTCATTCGTGTTTCCAACTGATCTGGTTTATGAGATGAGAAAGCCTTAGCATTTTAGATGGGTTTTTCGATTTGTGGCACCCATCTTGGATTTCTCAAATTCTTCAAGCATGGCATTTTCACACCCACGTGGATATTATCATTTACATTCCAAGAATTAACAATCAGCAGAGAAAATAATCTTCTCCCGATATTTCTGCGTTGCCCTCGCCAGACTAACCGTATGATTGCCACGTAATCAACAAACAGCATAAGGAGATAGTCGATTCTAAGTTAGTCTGACCTGTGACACAATCCCATTGTTGCAACTGACAATAAAATATGTTTAAAACAAACAGCATACCATCACGGGTCGGACAGTCGGGCGAGGGAAGAAAGGTTATTTTCTATGCTCATGTGAGCATGGTGGAATTTGGTAGGCTTTTCACACAGCGTCTAGACCTCACTGCTTTTGTCACGGGATCCTCCAGTTACTGGCATATCTTGCGCGGAGTCTTGGTACGGCACCATTTCCAGTCGGTTGATGTCTCGCTGCTGATATGGATCCCCGACTTTTGAAATGCTGATGTAAGCAGTAAACCCCTGTTGCAATCCACCTGTCCAGAGTATCCATCTATCATCTGACGCCATATGACGTCATAATCAGTTAAGCGACGTGTAGGATGACGTCATAAATTATTCTATTTGGCCCTTATTTAACTCTTAATAGTCAGACACGTTGTATGAATTGTATGTCTCTACTATTTA
Organism: Chaetoderma sp. LZ-2023a; assembly: GCA_034401795.1. Classification (NCBI taxonomy): domain Eukaryota; kingdom Metazoa; phylum Mollusca; class Caudofoveata; order Chaetodermatida; family Chaetodermatidae; genus Chaetoderma; species Chaetoderma sp. LZ-2023a. Next base: position 29,043,298 of record CM067370.1, on the reverse strand, counting down.
ATAAACATGCTGTCGAATATTTTGAAACTAATTTGACTGGACGCCGTTGCGGCGCCCAGTCAAATTAGTTGCAACATATTCAATAGCTTACCTGTATAGTTTTCTGGAAATTGATAATGAGAGAGGTCAGAGATCGATCGATGCCAACACGAGCGACATGTGGGTGGAGCTTAGCTAGAGATGGGGGGGGGGGGGCATAGCTAAAAATGGTCCATTAACTGAGGCTGTCTTTTCTATGATTAAAAGTCGTCTCTACCATTAGGTTGCGTCAAATTGATTTTGATAACTAGGACAATTCTGTCGGTCTGTCGATCTGTGTATCGGTCTGTCAAATTTGTTACATTTCTAAAGAAATCTGCCTACCTCGCATCAATACTACATTACACTTGTTCAGCTCTCAATAACGTTCAGAAAATTATTTTCATAACTAATACTTGTCATTCTACCAACTGTCTCTACAAAATTTTAATATTTCCCGTTATCAATCCTAAAACATACATAGATTTCTTCTTGTTAAAATAAACTTCCCCTTTCCGTCATCTGTACAATGCGTCACAGAAACAATCGTGTTGATATGCAAATCACGCTACCGCTTTAAACTATGTGTAACTGTAAAGAAAACGTACAGGACATTACCAAACGAAGACTGTTGTCAATTTTGTAGCGCCATTGTAGAAAGTTGTTGCTGATATGTGTTGATGGTAGCTGTTGCTGTCTATATATAATTATACATTCATACGTAAGTACTGTGGGTTCCAAACGAACACCAATGATTGTGGATACACGGGATCTAATAATAATAATAATAATAATAATAATAATAATAATAACAAACTCTGACAATTCAAGAAAGGAAATTCAGAAGAAACGAAACGACAATACCTTTTTGCAAAATAAATAATTTTGTAAAAAATTCGTTTTTTAAAAATTAATTTTAAATGAAAAAGTCATTTCCCGTTTAATTGACTCGTGTAGACCACGGATGAGAGAACGATATATACGTGCATTCACTAACACCTTTGTAACACATGTCATCATAGCTATCCCATACAATCATTGTACGCCTATAAAACCGAAATTTAACTGCATATGTATTTTAAAGCAATTTGACTTCAGAGCCCTTGCAGCAACAACTTTCAATCAAATTGTCTTCAAAATGTCCATTAGGCGTTTAACTACAACTTGTAATAAATAAGAGGAACCGCACACTGGATGAAATACGTTATCCGGATAAATTTATTAATATATTCATAAGAATATAGCTCTGTTCATTCACAACGAGCGTCTACATGCACACACTCACCGTTACGCAGACACGCACGTACTCACTATCAGTGAACAACAGAGAGATGACTGTGAGCGACACCTTCAATGTAAACATGACTTCTCTTGAATTGGACACAAGTTTCGTTTTTTTGGTTCTCAAATGATTAAGCCGCCATTACGTATTAACATTACTATGTATTTAATTAATTTGAATAACTTAATAATAAACATGTGTTTATTTTTGCCTTAATTTAAATAATGTGTACGACTGTGTAGCTAATTAACGTTACAATCGTTCCATGTGCAAGATGACATCATAGAAATCTCTGAGTCAGTGTGTACGTCAAGCATGACAGAGTTCCAGGGCCCTGGGAGTTGACCCAGCACTCGGGAATTGGACTTTGTCGAATACGGTACAGGAATCGAGACGCGCTGGTCGCGTCCGGAATTTACCGACCTTCGTAGTTACATTGTTGGATGCTGGTTATTGCAACAATATACAGATACTCCTACAATATATGTTACGGATCTTGAAAACCATTTAATTAGTTAAAATCCAAGAGAGTAAACTACCAAC